>ML780189.1:1231782-1249913 GCA_009831015.1 Picea engelmannii | reverse complement strand
ACCACCATGATCGAATCATGCAGCTTGCTTGTTCTGGGAAATCCTGTAATAAAATCCATTGTCACCACTTCCCACTTCCACTCAGGAATGGGTAAAGGTTGCAGCAACCCTGTTGGGTGCCTATGCTCAGCTTTAACTTTCTGACACTCCATACATCTGGCGATGTATTCAACGATCTCTCTCTTCATACCCGGCCAAAAGTAATAGCTCTTGACCACTACTACTATTTTCTGATATCCAGGGTGCCCTTCATAAGACACATTATGCATCTCCTGCAAAATCATCTGTTTCAAGCACTGGACATTGGGTACAAAAATTATGTTCTTGTACAATAGTATTCCATCGGTTTCCAATTTATAAATTTCCATCTTATGTAGCATCTTACCTTGCCGTAGATTGGCTACCAATTCTATGTACTGCAGATCTACATTTGTAGCCTCCAGAATTTTGCTTTTAATATCAGTCTGATACATGATAATGGTTGTAGCACGTAATTCATGCACCCTCCTGCTGAGTGCATCAACCACTTTATTCTCCTTTCCTTTGATATGCTTGATCTCAAAGTCGTACTCACACAGAAATTCCAGCCACCTACTTTGTCTAGCGTTTAAGGTTGGCTAATCAAACAAATATTTCAGACCGTTATGGTCTATTCTGAGTTCAAACCTCCTTCCCATGAGGTAATGCCTCCATTTCCTCATAGCGTGAATGATTGCTGCCAACTCCAAATCGTGAGTGGCATAATTCTTTTCGTGCTCTTTCAGCTTCCTGGACTCATAACAGATTACAAATCCATCCTGACTGAGAACTCCTCCCAACCCTTCTTTACACGCATTTGTGCACACCACGAAATCCACATTTGCATCTACAATCCTCAATATTGGAGCGTTCGTTAACAACTGCTTCAATCGCTGGAAACTTTTCTCACACTCTTTAGTCCACTGAAACGTTTCCTCCTTCCTTTGCAAGGAAGTGATAGGGTGAGTTATTTTTTAGAACCCTACGATAAACCTTCTGTAATAGCCCGCTAGACCCATAAATGATCTAAATTATGCCACATTCCTTGGCGTTGGCCATTCTATGATGGCCTCAACCTTCTCAGGATCCACGATGATCCCTTCTTCTGAAATAATGTGCCCCAAGTAATGGATCTGTCTTTGATAAAACGAGCATTTTCTCAACTTGACATACAGTGGGTGTTCTCTCAACACTTGCAGCACCATCCTCAGGTGTTGTTCATGCTCTTCCTATGAATTGGAATACACCAAAATGTCATCCAGGAAGACTATGACAAACTTGTCTAGATAGTCCCTAAATACACCATTCATCAAGCACATAAAAACAACAGGTGCGTTCCACAGCCCAAACGGTACCACTGTGAACTTGTAATGACCATACCTTGTTCTAAAGGCGGTCTTGTTGATGTCTTCATCCTTTATTCTTACATGGTGATATCCCGATCTGAGATCTATCTTAGAAAATATTTTTGCACCTTTCAACTAATCGAAAAGATCATCGATCCTCAACAGAGGATACTTGTTCTTGACAGTTACTTTGTTCAACTGTCTGAAATCAATGCACAGCCTCAACGTCCTGCCCTTCTTCTTCACGAACAGGACCGGGGCACCCCAAGGTGACACGCTTGGGCGTATGTACCCCTTCTTTAGAAGCTCTTTAAGCTGAAATTGCAACTCTTTCAGCTCTGGCGTACTCATTCTATAAGGAGCTTTCGACATTGGAGTTGTTCCAGGCATCAAATTTATAGAGAAATCGATATCTCTCTTCGGAGGTAGTCTGGGTACCTCCTGAAATACGTCTTCAAACTCTGTTAGTACCGCATGGTCTCCAATCTTTGAGACTTCATCTCTGGATGCTTCCTCCACACGAGCTGCAAACAATTAACATCCTTTCATGTAGCACTTTTTCAACTACATTGTTGAGATTTCTCTAACAACCATAGCTCTAGGAATTCCTTGGACTATTTTCTGATTCCCCTCCTCATCCAGGCATGTAAATTCCTTGTTACGACAGTCGAGGAGGGCATGGTGTTGGTCCAACCAGTCCATCTCAATTAAACATTCATAAGAGCCTAAAGGAAGAATATTCAATCAGCCTTCGTGCTCAATCCCTTCATGTCCACTAGACAGGACTTAACCAACTCAGTGAATTTCCTCTTGGTTCATGTAGCCAACTGCACTAACCAAGACTTTTCATGTTTGCTTCTTGATAAATGAAAACATTCCACCACTCTAGGGTCTATATAACTATGGCTAGCCCCTGAATCAATTAAAATAATAAATGGTTGGTTGTTAATCATACCTTCCACTTCAATCATGTACAACTGAAATTCAGCTTGCTTGTTGTCCAGGGCCGCATAGATCCTTGGCATTCTACTGCCCATGTCCTCCACTGTTTCAGCTTGTTGAACATTATGGACAACTCTTGCTTTGCCATTTTTATGGGGACAATCTATGTACTTGTGGTTCTCTTTACAGCCCCAACACTGAATGGGCATCTATCTCGGCCTTTGTTCACCCAATTCAGCCATTCTCGGCTCTCTAAACGATGGATGTCCTTGATGAATATTTTTGAAAAATGGAGGTTTGTTTCCCTTTTGCCTCTGCTCTTTCTTAAACTTCTTCTGGTCATCCCAAGCCTTCTGAAAGGTAGGCTTTTCTCTTTGCTTCTCATATAAGCATTTCTCTTTTCTTATTGTTTCTTCCATAGTCTTAGAATCATCATATTGAATCTTGTCACCAATGGGAGGTGGCAGTCCACTCACATACCTCTAAATCTTGATAGCCTCATCTTTGATGAATGGAACATACTTTAGTAATTCCAAAAACCTTTGTTTGTATTCATCAATGGTCATGCTGCCCAGCTTGAGTTCGAAGAATTCCTTCATCTTTCTGTCATAGTATCTTTTAGTCAGGTATTTCTTCTCAAAATACCTCTTGAATTCCTTCCATGTGATATCTTTCTCTCTAACGTGTTGCACTTGCACAAGTTGATCCCACCACATGGATGCTTTTCCTTTTAGTTGATACATTGCAATTCTTCCTTCTGTATGAGAGGAATAATTCTGTAGTTGGAAATATTTTCTCATGCCAAGCAACCATGTTTCGGCATCTTCCTCCTTATTTTCTCCATCAAACGTAGGAGTCTTAATCTTGTTCATCTCCCCTTTCAATTCATCCATCTCAGATCTCCTGTGTTTTCTGGTAGGAGATGGGCTTGAACTACTGTGTGCTTCCCTACTGGAATGCTTTGGGGAGTGACGACGATGTCTGTTGACACCCCTTGATCTTCTTTTCCTCTCAGGGGTCCTGCGACTCTCTGTCTTGCTTGAGTCACTCTCCTTTTTCAATTTCTTTTTTATTCTTTCCAGATTCTTTAACATCCTTAAGTTGAATTCACCCTACCTATCCCTGACTTTCATGAGCTTTCGGCTATCAGCTCGGCGAGCCTGGCATCTTTCTGCAATCTATCAATGATTTTCATCATATGTCCTTCCTTATCCATCTCTTTTCCTTGTCCATTAGAGTTTGACCCTTCGACTCCCAAGTTGACATCCCTTCCTTCTCTTTCGTTCTCTGAATTGGAGGCAATCCGCACCTCTTCCATTTCTATACTCGACGTCGATTCGTGGTTGTCTTGACACTCGTTGAACTCTGCACACACAATGTGCAGTCAACCGAAGTTTGCTAGTCCTTAAACCCTCAATAAAACTACAACATTCATAAACCAACGCGAATAAGAAAACGTTTTGATTCCACGGATTTTCTGAGCTCTGTTTGGCTCTGCAATTTCTGGCGATAGCCCCCGTTTTCTTAGTCCCCAACCCATGCATCCACGAGCTGTGATCAAACGCTAAACTGCTAGGTGCTACAAGGCTCTCCAAAAGAAACTTCGGGTTTCGAGATTTCGGGGCTTCGGTGTTTCGGGTTTCGGGGTTTTGGTCCCATAGGTTCTCGCACTTGCTTCCCTCTCCAACTCCCGACTTCCAAAAATTCGATTTCCTTACCCTCCGGGGCCACAGCACAGCTATTGCCCACCAAGGTAGTGACACATGGTGTCCTTAAGAAGGTCCACCTCACTCCCAGCGATGTTAGGGGGCCCCACTACTTTTACTTTTTGTTTCGGAGTTTCGGGCATCAGGAGTTAGTGCATCTACACATCTCGAACTTTCGTTTGCCAAAATTATGAAATAACAGTCTATTCATCTACTTGATCCAACGGTCAAGTTCCTCTCCTACGATCTACGATGTAGATCATTTCAGGATTTTGGGGTTTCCGATTTTCGGTCACTGGGAGTTCACGATGCAGCGACTCCAAATCTCTTGTCACTTCAATCCCCGAATTTCGATACACGAGTTCTTGTACGAGATCCAACGATCCTCGATGATTTGGATCTAACAGTCTAGATCTCTCTTATGCTTACACCTATCAAAGCTCCTTAGCCCTAACTTCCTCGCTAGTTGGCTGGATCCGACGGCTCACGGGATTTTGACACTTCTTCCTGGAAGTGCTCCACCATCCGATTCTACCCTTGTTAATCTCTTTCGCGATTCGGGACTTGGAGTGACCAAGAATTTGGCCTGCGCTCCAAGTTCACGATCCCTGAATTCACGAAATGATCCAACGGTTCAAACCAACCACGATCAACGACCCACATTTATTCTGGATACTAGGGTGGTGAGTTTCTCCATCCACTAACCACCTTGCAACTTCTTGCTATTTTACGGTCCTCGCAATTTTGCGAGTTCTCCACAGAGAATTCTGACCGTCCAACTTTGCTTCTCAAGGACTTCTGGCCAATGACTTGGTACCCTTCTTCTGAACCTTCATCTACTTGGGTGTGGAGTTCTCTCTCTCCCTGTGACCATATACCACACCGACTGTAGTTTTATAATACCGCTACACCTCCTAAGCTTTGTAACACGGTCAAGTAGTCTGTTGACACTCAGAAACATTCCGAGGTCTGAAATTAGTCCTCTAGACACAATTTCTTCTCAAAACCTCTGTCCAAAGACCACTAATCCGACCCATCCAGGCTCAGTGTTAAAACTAGGCTCTGATACCATACAGTAACGTCCTCGGTCGTCATCCCACTGGCCGGGAAAACGCTACTGTGTGGAACAATATCATTCTCATACTTAATTAATAACATGCATTTAAGTCATATTAAACACATTTAACTCAGAGTAAGCACAAGATTACTGCTAACATAAATAATCCCTATCATTAACAATAATTCATATGCACAATAGAATACATGAAACATATAAGAATCACAGACATGCAAAACATAATATTAAGCATAAGCTGATACTTATCTTTGAAACCGTGGTAATTCCACCAACCACGTGCAGGCCTTCCACGAACCTCCCAGCCTTAGACCACGCTACTCATCATGCTCAGTTGTGGGTCACCCCCGAGCTCGGACTAAGCTCCACCCAAGGCAAGGAATCCTAGTCTAGGCTGAGGTTACAGGGAAAACTGCACAGAATAACCGGAAGGATTCTTCCCAGGATGCCTTCTTACGCCCACTACTCATGGACTCTCATTCCCCACATGCCTGTTCCGCCCGGGAGTATACACCTTCACAAACACAGTCCATCAATGCTTCACCTCCCTCTCTGGGTCTCAGCAACAGGCCGGATCAGAAAGTCTTAGAGATTCGTAGCTGGTGCTAGATTCTCTCTAGAAGAATACCACTTCCCAGTAGACTCCTTCACCTGGAAATAGCTTCTCACAGGCCTAACAGGATGCCTCTTCAACTAAGGGCCTTAAAACTCAGTTCTTCAACCCCTTCCGACTCAATTCCCACACTGTGAGAATAACCACAACACAACCCCACTCATGAAAATGAAAAACAACAACCTAGAGACAGATCAGGTACGGATTCAGCTCTGCAATGGCGGATAGACTGGGTTCTGGAACTCACAAGTCGACTTTCCCCTCCTGACAAGTTCTTTCAATAGTGCATAGGTATGTCAAGGGCAGACACAGACCAATAACGGAATCAAACGGATGATGTTTTGGTCTTCAGGAAGACGTCTCAATTTTCTGGTTCTCAGAGCTGCGTGAGGGTATCCGAAATCAGATGCAAAGGATGATGGAATGAGGAGCGATCCCCTCCACGGCTGACTTCTGCAGTTTTTTAACTATATGTGCCTGGGTCGACACATGTCACCCATGAAGCTGCATGCACTCCATCAACACTTAGCCTCTCTTTCCAACCTTCCAGCCCCCAATTCCTTACCCAATCTATGGAAGCTTAGTCCCCCATCACTCACTCATCGTGTTCGGTCTGCACGCAATGGTGTTTATATTTTTATTAATGTTTTGCATGATTACATATACAAAAGCAGGTGCCTGGCCTTAACACTTAGGCTCTCCAACCTAATAACACATAAGCCCACCAGCTTATATAAACTTGGCTCACCAGCCTATAAAACATAATTACAATTCATAATGCAAGCTTTATACTTCATAGACATGATTTACAACAGGGCTCGACCTTGGGGACATTACAGTAAACATGTCACGACTATTTATGTCACCTATGTTTGAGTTGAGACGATATATATCTCAACATATAGTGCATTAAATGCTCTTCTATAGAGTGTATATTACTTACCCTATTCTATACTTGATTTAGATGTTACCTCCCAACAAAAGTATCACAGGTTGACTGCATAAATAGTTCTTGATCGTTTGTTTCTTATGTAAACTTGTGACTATTTATGTAACCTCTGCCTGAGATCTCAACATATAGCTCATTAAATGCTGTGCTACAAAGTGTATATTACTTAACCTATTTTATACTTGATTTAGATGTTTCCTCCCAACAAAAGTATCACAGGTTGTTTCAGATAGTTTGTTTACTATTTATGTCACCTCTACTTGAGATGAAACAATATCTATTTTCAACATATAGCCCATTAAATGCTTTGCTACATAGTGTATATTACTTACCGTATTCTATACTTTATTTAAATGTTACCTCTCAACAAAAATATCACAAGTTGACTGCATATAGTCTTTCTAATCATGTTTCTTATGTAAACGTGTCACCATTCTTTATGTCACCTCTGTTTGTCACATGACGTGGATGTTGATGCCTTGGCATCGAAGATTTCCCGATGCTTCGATTGCCATGCCTTATCTTGAAGTATGAATTATTAAATTTTAGTAGTTTCACGGAGTTAGCTGGTCGGTTTATTTTCATAGATTTAATAGAAATATATAAATTTTAAATATGATTAAAGTTTTATTAATTTTATTTTTTATAAGTTTAATAAAAATTGGGTTGGTGTTAACTATTTATAATTTTATATTGGTGTTGTTTAACTGTTTTATGTTTTTGTTTTTTTGGTTGGAATCAGGTAATATAAATCCGCACTAAATCACAACGTTTTCTTGTTTAAATTATATTTCTGAATGCAGAAAGCCTTGGAGCATTATGACCATACAAATTTAACCACTCAAATCTGCAGATCCAACAATATCTCACTGGATTTGGGGCAAATATCCCCCCCCCCCAAAAAAAAAAACTTAGCACATTTAAATTACATCTTTTGTATTTTTTCAATTTTATTTATATGTTATTATAGATTTTGTCTACTTTTAATTAAATAAAATGTTTTTGTATAAATGTTTTATAAATTGAATACTTAACAATAAGTTAAATTGATATTTTTTATTAGAATTGAATAAAGATTATTTTGGATAGATGGAATGGTTAATATTAAATGTTAACATTATACAATCATATTGTATTAAAGGTATTCAGTGCCTTGAATTCACTTTTATATTAAAATAATAATTTCATTCATCTAAAATTGCAATTTTGATAAAAATTATTTGTTAAACTTAAAAAAATCAAATTAAGGGAACATTTAACCTTCTTCAATTTAAATATTCAAAATTTCAATTTAAATTCAACATTTATCAAAACTTTAATTTTAAATGAGTTACTAATTGTAAAAACTCAATTTTTAAAATAGGGAAAGTTCAATCTTTTTTTTAATACTTTAAATTTAAATGATCTTTAAATAGACCAAAATATAAGAGAAAAAAGTTTCATAATCAAAATATATTAGATAAAACTATAATCTTTTATATATGACCTAGATTTATTTTAAATACGAATCTATCAAATAATGAGAAGGATTTAATTTCTTAAGGTGTATTTTTTTATTATTTCATTCCATATCAAATTTTAAAGAATGTTTATAATTAATTTTATTTAATTAAATCAATTTTATTTTTATTATTATTATTTTTTTAATTAAATCCATTTTTTTTTAATTAAATCAACTTTATTTTTATTATTATTATTTTTTTAATTAAATCCACTTTAATTTTTTAATATGAAGTTATCTAACATAACATTATAACATTATAACATTATGTTAACCTCAACATCTCCATGTAATAAACTATAAAGTAACTCATTACTCTCGATAAATAATGTAAGAGAGACTTTCTACCCAAAATTAATTACTCATACCACCCAATATTCTCATAATTATAAGAAAATTTGGTGGGACATTAATTAGATTGCCCATCGTTTTTTAATTGTTTATTAAGTTTGGTGAATGGTATGGATCACATTCCAAAGCAATAGCTGTGTGTCTACTCTCACTAGAGAGGTGTACGACCATATTGGAATAAGGGGTAGCTGATGAATTAATTAGAGAGATACATTATTTTCACAACTGGCAACCAAATCCAAATACAAATCAAAGAGGTTGAAACCATGATGATTTTGTGGACGCTAATTTGAGTGTTTCATCGCTTTATTTTTTTTTGGAAGAATTTAAAAAAATATAAAGAGCATTAAAGAATATAGAATATTGCATTAAGTATGATTTACAAAATGAAAAAATAGTATTTATAAATGTTGATTATATTTATTATATCTGCCCATAGGCATGGTATATAGCTTTGAGTTAGACTTGACTTTCTATTAGTTCATGGTTGACCATAAAATATACACCCCTTTATCCAAAGTTTTAAAAAATATTTATTTATTTTAAATTTTAAATCTCATTTATGTGATATCTTATTGGCCAAAAACTCCGAAGTCTTATTGCTGCCTTCACTTCCCCCAATATTATTGTAATAAATATTTCTTGTTTTTTTATATATATTGTCAAAAGTTGGGGGCCCGTCTTGTTAAATAAATAACCCTTTCTTTTTTGGCATGGATATGCATTTTTTATTTTTTTTTGTTGTTCTCATGGGTACATTTTTCCTAGGCATATTTAAATAAAATAAAATAATATTTTGTAGGTAGGATTCAAATGGATGACAATTGTACTTTTTCTTTCACAATTATTTGAGTGTTAAAGTTAAAATAAAATAATATAATATTTTGTACAATTCAAAGTTGATGGCATTTGTATTTTTTTTTTTTCACAATTTTTTTAAGGGTTAAACTTAAATATAAGTTTTATTTTTATATTACAAATTTTGAGCGTTAACCTTAAATATAAGTTTGAGCGTTTTACAATGTATAATCTAAATGTTTTATGAAATTGGGTTTGTTTAGATCATTCAAAATAATGTGAAGGGATATTGGTTATTATACCTGCCGCTTGTCATGGTATATAGTATTGGATATGCTATTGATAGTCTATTAGTTGGGGTTTGACCAAAATATTTTTGAGCATTTTTAAAGGTATAACATTACAATTTGATTTTTTAAATTTTTTTATTTATTTTAAAACATTTTTCTAAATTGTGATTGGTTGTTCAAATGCATCTCTTATTGCTGCGCCTGGTAAGGAATTCATATCGACGCATGTTGTGGATTCAATACAACTATTGTTTTATTTTATTATACTTGCATAGCGGCAGGTATATGCTGCCATGCAACCTTGTTAAGAAGATGACTACAATTCATAATATATAGAGATTTACATGTTAAATCTAATTTTAATTTTCAAGTCTAATCATCAAAACCCATATGTTAATAACGAGGATTAAAAGCTTCTATACTTGTAAATAAATTTCTTCTAAAAAATTTGAGAGTCAATCCTTACATTGCCTGACATCCTCCCTCTTCCCCCCTCCTCCTTTTAAGAATGACTAGAGGAAATTAAAAAAAAAAAAAAAATTAAGTGGAGGGGGACATTATGTATGTATTTCCTCCTTAATGTCTACCTTCATCATCCAAGGCATGCCTTTTTTAACTTTAAAAATTTGGCTGCAGTCATACTTTTGGTAAATTATCAGTGACTTGTTCATCACTACAACAATATTATAATTTGACAACTTGACCTTTGACAAGATCTTGGATGTAATAAACATCAATTTCAACATGTTTGATTTTTGTATGAAAAGATAGATTATCTGCAACTTGTATCACACTTTGATTGTCACAAAATATAGTAATTGTAAAATTTGGGCTAAAGTCGGGATCATATAAGACATTATGAATCCACACTGCCTCCTTTCTTACTTCCTTCGCTACTTTATACTCTACCTCACAAGAGGATAACAACGTTGTTGACTATTTTATACAATTCCATGTAATAAGTCTTGATCCACACTAAAACACATAACCACTTGTGGATTTCATGTGATTGACATCATTGCCCCAATCCAAATCAATGTATCCTATTGTTGATGTGGACAAAGTTCCATTCAACAAACAAGGGTACTCCCCAATATAAAGTCCCAATTAGACCTCACAATGTTTGGGATAGGAGACCCATTTAGATTCTGGCCCAACATCCATTACTTAAAATGAGGGGATGGTTATGGAATGAAAAATGTGGTGTGTTGTTATTCTATGTGCAACATGTAAACTAATCTAACCTATCCTAGTTGGGAGAAAAACTTAACTAGTAGATAAAAGATTAGCTATAGATTCCTATACTTATTTTTGGAAAAAAAAGCTAGAAACACATAAGCATAAATAGAAGTATGAAGCATAATGGTTTATTAGAACACCACCATTTGCAATACCTTATCTACCATCTTAGAGATCTACCATCTTAGAGAAGACACATTAGATGAATAATAAAATATAAGAGCCATAATTTCAATGCAAAATAGTCAACAATTGAACAATACAACCTTATAATGTTATAGCATAAATACCACTATTTTCTTAGGTATATTGTTAAGATGGAGATATAATCCTAGCACTCTGCTAAACCCTATCCATCCCCTTCCCTGCTCTCTACTTCAACTCGATTCCCTCCCCCCAGGAGGGCATGTTGTATCCTCCCCCCCTCCTCCTCCTCCCACTGATGTTATGGCCTTCACCTCCCCGATCATTGCTCTTCATGTTAGTACCAATTTCGATCATGTCCCAAATGTGCATGTTGGTCAAGGTTATAGAGCCGAAATTGGGAAAAATAGAGGTAGAAGGCAAGCTTGTAGAGCTCTTGGATTGAAAGAGATAGTAGATTGTCAAGCGCCCTGGAGAAATCAATAGAAAAATCATGCCCTAAGGGCCCAAGGATAAGGTTTAAGTGCCTGGGTGTTTATCTAGAGATAAAACAGGGCTAATTGTGCTTTTGAAAGGCTTGATCCCTTTCTGGAGGAAGGCAATATCATGAGACCAGCTCCTAAGAATCGAGCGCTAGCTACGGTGTGGGGTCCAATCATCCAACGATTGCAAGTGTGCCAGATCTATGACATGTGTTCAACGTTGCATCATGAAAGTGCACGGGAGATAACATACATAAGGGGTGCGACGATGGTTTTAGGAGCCATGTGTTGAGAGTTGAATGGTGTCTCCTAACAAGAACAAGGAGGGTAAAACCACTCCTATTGGGTCGTGAAAGTGGTATTCTAGTTTTTCATAAATGGCCGTCTTCCCACTCAGTTCACATCTATCCACATATTCAACGGCACTTGGAGCCAACAAAGTAGTCCACCTCAGAGACAACATGGCACGCCAACAAAGCACCCATGAGAGCTAATTCAAGACTGCCACCTATATAGTGAGGGCCCACTTGGGACTCTGGTCAGTATATCAGACTCAACTACATGTAGATCGACCCCAAAGCCACATAAGTGCCGACATGGACCAATATGAAGCTGCCACAAGTCTGTAAGACTGTGATGACATCAACATGATGTCACTCGAAATTTTGTTCCTTTCCCAAAACTTTCAAAAGGTAGCCACTGGGAAGATGCCATGTGTTCATAAAAGGCATAAGGGATAATATTTCAAATAGCTGAGGGATATAATGATGGTGCGCCAAATCATTTGATGGATAAAAATCTCTCAACATGACATTTGGCCTCATATCTTCATGCCCATGTTAATCATCACATTGTTACCTGCAAATGATGGAGGACAATAATCATTTCCCACATACGCACACCCATACTAGCTATAAATATCCAAATATAAAACCGGCTGTAGAAAATCACTTCATCCCATCAGTTGTCTTCACAACCATGTGTCTACCTCCTATAAAATAAATCCAAAGGAACAAGGAAAGCCAATCTGCGAGTAATTTATCTTTTGATAGTAAGTTAGTCGGATGTCATGTGTCACAGAGGATAACCCACATGCACAATCCCTCCCCACAAAAGAAGATAATCATCCATCTTGGTTGCAAACATTGATAGATCTAGACACTCATTGACATACACTAGAGTGAACTGCCACCTAGTCCTAGTTAACTGATCCATGCAATCATCATTTTACTAAGTCACACTTGTGGAAGTGAGAGAAAAACTTGCAACTATTGGTGATATAACCAAGGTTTCCATGCATGAGTGACTTTCACTAGTCTAACTGAATCTGAACTGAAGAGGAACACCCTATTTTGTAGGGGAATATTCTCTAGAGAGAATATTCTCATATAAGGAAGTGTTCTCAACATTAAACTATCAAATTTAGGAAAATAATTCTAGGTGAGTGTGTAATATCTCCAACACACACACACCCCCCTCCGCCCCCCCACTCGTGAACACTAGTAGGGTGTACATAATGAATGGATCTTGGCAACATAGGCCATATTAAGTACCCATGAACAATGCAACTAATGAACACTAAAATAAAGAGAGGAAAGAGGGAAAACCGCATGGAAAAAAAAACCCCTCAAAATACAATGTATCAAAAGAAGAGAAAAACATGTGAGATCCATCATGTAGCAGGTAGACAGTCCCCAAAACCAAGAAAATATGACAAGTCAATGAAGCATGATATGATGATGATACATCATAATTTGCTTCAACGAGTGTGATGAAGCTAATACTTTTGTAGCTGATACTAGTTGACAACAATTAGATCTCTCCAAACAGTAAGGCGCTAGCCTACACCAAGATGGTTGGGCTAGTCAGAGTTCTTCCAAAAGATAGAAGCAAACACTCTAAAAGTCATAAAAATAGTGGTGAATGGAACTATAAAGGCGTCATAATCAGTCAATTCAAGAGAAATGGTAATGGTTCCCATGTATCGTTGATGAAACACATCTATAAGATGTCCTAAAATAATGGCTCAAATTTTGACATGACAAATCATCAAGCAAACTACAAACAATGCTCGGAGTTAGAACCTTGCCAAAATGTTGTCGTATATGCATCTTTGTCAATGAATTGAAAGAAGAGGAATTGACAAAAGGTCATGGATAATTGATATGAAGACAATGCTTTCTCTTATCATTATGTTGAGGATGTCGATAAGTAGAGGATGTAGACCCTGAAGATGACATTGAAGAGTCTGTTGTTGCTAAAACATTTGATGCTAGTGTTAAAGAGTCTGATATTAGCATCTCTAATGTTGAAGTTAGTGCCAAATCTGGCTATGAAAGATCCAAATTTGTATCAATAAGAATTGTAGGTGGTGGTTGCTGCAACTCAATAGTAGAAGAGTCATCTTATGTGATGGACTCTTGTGCTAGAAAAAATTGAGTCTGAACGACAGAAGTATCGAGACAACTTGCTACTGGCAATGAAGTCCCAACAAAACCAATTTTGGATTTTTCTTGTCTCATCATAGGATGAATGGGATGTAAAATCCCCTGTCCATTATTACCAAGGCCACCACCAGTGTATCCCATCTAATGCATCAATTTTGACCCAAAACCATGAGTGTGAAACTTAAAATTTGGTGAAGGAAGCTCAATAGTGGTCAACAATGCAAAAGAGACATTAGAAGCAATAGAATGATGCAGATCTTTATGCAAATAAGAAATAATATCTTCCTTCTCTTTTAAATCAACCAAAAAAGGTTCATTGAGAAGAGTGAATTTCTCCTCCATCTCATTAATGCGGGTGGTCCAAGTATCAACTTAAGCTTGATGCTTCTCCATTAGACTCCAAATGAGTTCAAAATCTGTGTAATAATAGGTACGCATGTTTTGAAGACAAATCTTGGATCTCTCTTGTTCACCTCGAAGTTTGCTAACTTATTTGACAAGTTTTAGATTCCAACCCTAAAGAGCCGACATAATTACATCTTTCTCCTCTATTATAATGATTATCTCCCAATGAATGATATTGATGAGATATGCCTATAGGAGTAGTGATCTAAGGTTCTGTTGATATGTTGCATGCAGTTATAGATATGATAAAACCATTGTATCTCCTAAACTATGATGTGGGTATTGGATATTTTTGGTGAGCATGAGCATCCATATGCAATGCATCTCTCTACAAAAATTTTGATCAACCAACATTGTGGATTTTGAGATATCATTGATGGATCTCTAGAAGCTATATATCTGATAAAAACAACTTTATCTTCTAAACTACGATGTGGGTATTGGCAATTTTTGGCAAGAGTGAGAATCCTTATGAAATGTGTCTCCCTACCAAAAAATAGATTTACCCATATTGCGGATTTTGAGATATGGCTGACGAATATGTGGAACGTTGATCTTGGAGAGAATGTGAGGTGTAAGAAGAATTGACGGTGAGCAATCCATCTTTCATGTTTTTTTGTTCCATATTTGGCACCTACAAAAGAGTGTTGGTGATGATCCTTGCTAGCGTCCTATGGGCTCTGATACCATGTAGAGTTTATGAGATACTTGCACAAAAGATCTAGATAATAATGAAGCATACACAACATGCAATGGTCTGAAGAGAAGAGAAAAAAATGGAGAAAAGATTGAAATAAATTCTATTATCTGTATTCCACACTTAAAGAGTGAATGCTTTACAATAGATATAGGCTATGTGAGTAACTAATGCACCATAGTAGTGATCAAGAGATATCTAGACACTCATTGACAGACACTAGAGTGAACTGCCACCTAGTCCTAGTTAATTGTTTGATGCAATTATCAGTTAATTGAGTCACACATGTGGAAGTGAGAGAAACACATGCAACTGATGGTGATAAAAAATGAGGTTTCCATGCATGAGTGAATTCCACTAGTGTAATTGAATATGAATTGAAGAGGAATGCCCTATTTTGTAGGGGAATATTCTCTAGAGAAAATATTCTCATCTGAGGAAGCATTCTCAACATTGGACTATCAAACTTAGGAAAATAATTATAGGTGAGTGTGTAATATCTCCAACACTTCCCTTCTTCATCAAGACATGCAATTGTCTTTTTGTAATAGTCTAGGATAGCATGGTGTTTTTCCAACCAATCCATGCCAATTAGACAATCAAATGAATCCAATGGTATGATGTTCACATCTACCTTTGTGTTGAGTCCATTCATGTCTATTGGACCATTCTTTAACTAGTTCATTGATTTTCCTCTCAGCTCATGTGGCTAACTGAATTATATTTCTTATGCTTACTCCTTTGCAAGTGAAATATTTCAACAATGTTAGATCTTATGTAACTACAACTATCTCCATAATCAATTTAAAATGTTATGGGTTGGTTGTCAATCTTCCCTTCCACTTCAATCATGGGGGATTGACATTATGCTTTCTTGTTGTCCAAGGTTGCATAAATCCTTGGCATGCTTCCTCTCATCTATTCAACTATTTCATCCTCCTGAATATTGTGGACAATCCTCATTCTTTCTCCTCTGTGATGGAAGTCCCTATATAAGTTATTCCCCTCACATCCCCAACATTGTATTGGTTGTTTCCTTAGCCTTTTCCCAAAAAAATATGCAGTCTTGTGATCATTTTGGGTTGAATGAACTTTCTGATTTTCTTGGGAGTTGTTCTTGAAAAAGGTTGGATTAAAAAATTTATGTATTTGATCAATTTTACCCTTCATCTTGTCATTCCAAGATTTTTGAAAGACTGAACTTCCTCTACTATGTTCATAAAGATGATTTTCTCTCCTATGGATTTGTTGGATGTATGGGTTGACCCGGGTTCTACCTTAGTTCTCCAACAAAACCCTAGAAACCATCGACCCCTCTGGAAAACCAAAAGGAAACACTACACACAATGTGCACAAAACAATCTCACCCAAGATGGCTTATAGGTGATTGCATGACCCAAATGCCTACAATCGTGGAAGGGATGATGCTCATGGGATGTTAGGCATATTCATACTTCTTCTATTTCAAAATTCATAAGAACTACCATATCATCATTCAGATCTACCATTCATTTAATCATTCATATTCAGTCTGCATAAATAATATGTCTAGTCTAGTGCACGTTGTAAATTAACCTTAACAAAGTTATTCATTTATCCATTCATTCATCATCAAGCATAGAAAAACATAAAGTAAAACATTCCACACATTGACGCAGTATTTTACCGTGGTTCACCCCCCCGGGCTACGTCCATAAATATTTGTCTTCTTTATTCATATTAATCAAAATGGTGTGTTGCACGCATTACATCAAAAGTTTGTAATACTTCGTGAGGCTGACCAGTGTCGCATCAAGCTCCACAGATTGCTGCGACCATATTGGAATAATGGGTAGCTCATGAATTAATTAGAGATATACATTATTTTCATAACTTGCAGCCAAATCCAAATCAAAGAGGTTGAAACCATGATGATTTTGTGGACGCTAGTTTGAGTGTTTCATTGCATTGATTTATTTTTTGGGGGAAGAATTTAAAAAAATATAAAGAATATTAAAGAATATTGCATTAAGGATAATTTACAAAATGAAAAAATAGTATTTATAAATGTTGATTATATTTATTAAGAAGATGAATACAATTCATTGTATATAGATATTTACTTGTTAAATCTAATTTTGATTTCCAAGTCTAGTCATCAAAACCCCTATGTTAATAAGGAAGGTTAAAAGATTCTATACTTGCAAATAAATCTCATATAAAAAATTTGAGAGTCAATCCTTACATTTCCTAACATTCCCCCCTCCTCCTCTTAAGAATGACTAGAGGAAATTTACAAAAAAAAACATTAAGTGGAGGGGGACATTATGTATGTATTGCCTCCTTAATGTCTACCTCCATCATCCAAGGCATGCCTTTTAGATTTAAAAATTTAGCTTCAGTCATACTTTTGGTAAAATATCATTGATTTGTTCATCACTACAATAATATTACAATTTGACAACTTGACCTTTGACAATATCTTGGATGTTACAATGAACATCAATTTCAACATGTTTGATTTTTGTATGAAAAGCTAGCTTATCTGCAACTTGTATCACATTTTGATTGTCACAAAATATAGTAGTTGTAAAATTTGGGCTAAATTTGGGCTCATATAAGACATTATGAATCCACGCTTCCTCCTTTCTTACTTCCTTCGCTACTTTATACTCTACCTCACAAGAGGATAACAACATTGTTGACTATTGTATACAATTCCATGTAGTAAGGCTTGATTCAAACTAAAAGACATAACAACTTGTGGATTTCATGTCCATGACATCTGTAACACCCTGTTTCCCCCGGATTGTAAATATAGCTGAACTAGCCAAGGACTATGGAAAAAACTCATAAGTATGAATTTATGCTGTAAATGGACCTGCAGGAAGAGGTCAACGAATGTAAATGATAGTTTGAATGTATTGCAGAACTGCTGAGAGGGGATGTGCAGAAAAAGAGACCACGATGGCGGTGGAAGGCACCTGAAAAGGTGGCGTTAACTTCCACTGAGAATTAAATACCGTATTTGGACTCCACTGGCCCGGAGAACCAAAAGCGGCTCGCTAGCCCTGAAAATTAAATGCTCGCAGACTGGTAGGCGGATGTCTTGATGAGGGATGGGAAGGTGAACCGCCCATCCGTAGGGA
>ML780189.1:1212174-1229527 GCA_009831015.1 Picea engelmannii | reverse complement strand
TTCGACGGTTGCAGAATAGAACATGTAGATATTACAGTAACCCGTAGCGCGAAATACAAAGGACGCTACGTTCAAATTGAACAGTGAATATAACCCTCGATCACGTGGGAACGGAGAAGGAGCCAGCTTACGCTGGGCCTCCATGGCTTTTTAGGGGTTCGAGTCCGACAGAGGACCGCAAAAATTTGATTTCCTTTAGTGGGTGTGTTACAACATCATTTCCCCAATCCAAATCAATGTATCCTATTTTTTATGTTGACAAAGTGCCATTCAACAAGCAAGGGTACTCCCCAATGTAAACTCCCAATTAGACCTCACAATGTTTGGGATAGGAGACCCATCTAGATTATGGCCCAACTTCCATTACTTAAAGTGAGGGGATGGTTATGGAATGAAAAATGTGGTATTTGCAACATGTAAACTAATCTAACTTTTCCTAGCTGGGAGAAAAACGTAACTAGTAGATAAAATATTAGTTATAGATTCCTATACTTATTTATGGAAAAAAAGGCTAGAAACACAGAAGCATGAATACAAGTATGAAGCATAATTGAACGCCACCATTTGCAATACCTTATCTACCATCCTAGAGAAAACATATTAGATAAATAATAAAATATAAGAGGCATAAATTCAATGCAAAATAGTCAACAATTAAACAATACAACCTTGCAATGTTATTAATGATAGCATAAATACCACTCTTTTCTCAGGTATATTGTTAAGATGGAGATATGATCATGTCACTCTACTAAACCCTAGCCACCCCCTTCCCCACTCTCTGCTTCAACTTGATTCCCTCCTTCCCAAGAGGGCACGTTGTATCCCCTCCCCCGCCCCCTCCTCCTCCCCATGATGTTGCAGCCTTCGCCTCCCCAGTCGTTTCTCTTCTTGTTAGTACCAATTTCGATCATGTCCCAAATATGCATGTTGGTCAAGGTTATAGAGCCGAAATTGGGAAAAATAGAGGAAGAAGGCGAGCTTGCAGATCTCTTGGATTGAAAGAGATAGTAGATTGTCAAGTGCCCTGCAGAAATCAATAGAAAAATCATGCCCTGAGGACCCAAGGATAATATTTAAGTGCATGGGTGCTTATCTAGAGATAAAACATGGCTAATTGTGATTTTTAAAGGCTTGAGTCCTTTTTGGACGAAATCAATATCATGAGACCAACTCCTAATAATCAAGCACTAACTATGGTGTGGGGAAACTATGGTGTGGGGCTTGATCATCCAATGGTTGCAAGTAATCCAGATCTACGATGGGTGTTCAATGTCACGTCATGAAAGTGCATGAGAGATAACATGTGTAAGGGATGCAACGATAGTTTTAAGAGCCATGTGTTGAGAGTTGAGTTGTGTTGCCTAATCAAAAGAAGGAGGGTAAAACCACTCCTCTTGAGTCGTGACAATGGTATTCTGGTTTTTCATAATTTCATGTCTACCCACTCAACACACATCTGTCCACCTATTCAATGACACCTAGAGCCAACAAAGTAGTCCACCTAGGATGCTTGAGAAAATCAAAGACAACGTGGCACACCAACATAACACCCATTAGAGTTAATTCAAGACTACCACCTATACAGTGAATGCCCACTGGGGACTCTAGTCAGTATATTAGACTCAATTACAAGTAGACCAACCCCAAATTCATAAGACCATGATGATATCATCATGACGTCACTCAAAATTTTGTATCCTTCCCCAAAATTTCAAAAGGATTAATCCATTGGGAAGATGCCATGTGTTCATAAAAGGCATGAGGGAGAATATTTCAAACAGGTGAGGGATATAATGATGGTGCGCAAAATCATTTGATGGATAAAAATATATCAACATGACATTTGGCCTCACGTCTTCATGCCCGTGCTAATCATCGCATTATTAACTACAGCTGATGGAGGACAATAATCATTTCCCGCATATGCACACCCACACAAGCTATAATCTCCAAATATCACACCGGGTGTAGAAAATCACTTCATCCCATCAATTGTCTTCACAAACATGTGTCTACCTCCTATAATAGAAATCCAAAGGAACAAGTTCTGCGAGTAATTTAGCTTCTAATAGTAAATTATCCGGATTTCATGTGTCACAGAGGATGACCCACCTACACAATCCCTCCCCACAAGAAGATAATCATCTGTCTTGGCTACAGACGTCTAGAGAGTGTGTTCTGCATTTCACGAAAGAGAGAATGTCCCTCTCTAGTATATTTAGCTTGGCTTTTAGAGTAGAGGGACATATGAGAATCTATCCTAAGGTGCAGTTGTATCAGTTGGCCAACTTGATTCAAAATCTCGAGGAATAAAATTTTAGGATCTAGTCAATAGTACTTTGCATTGATGGGTGGTGGTGGTTGAGAGGAAGCGACTAGACATTCTTTTAGCCATCTAGTGACCTCAATTGTCTAGAAGTTGAATAGGTCCAACACAATAGACAAAGTTCCAATTGAGCCACTTAGATGAATCCAGACAAAATCTCAATTGGATAAAGAGAATACTTCTCACAACAACATCAACACATTAGCTATGGTGGTAAAAGTCATTTTTTCCTAGTAAAAATTAGTTAGAAATCAGTTAAGAAACCAAAGGCGGTATTAGGATTTTGACAGGCTATATCTAGTTTCAAGATTCATTGTTGGTTTAAATGAATGGTTTTCTTATGAAAAAATACGTTTATAAAGAAAGATAAGGAGATCATTTTTAGGTTCAACACTTTCGGGAATTTAAGAGTTTCTTACAACCAGAGTTGTTTGATCAGAACCCTCAAGCATAGACAAATTATTAAGGCCGCGAGATTCATGAGATTCATCCCCTGTGTTATGTTTTAGTCTGTACTTTCCCCTTTTGTGCATGTACTCTTATAAACTCCACCCCTCTCATTTTGGATTCTTGTATCAGATCCCCACTAATAAAATCTCAAGAAGCAAGTTATATGACATGTTCAATGTAACTATGTGTTATATGTTTATGATAGTGAAGTGACTTCCTCTTAACAATGACCACTTATTGTCATTTCTTCATATGTTTAATGATGTGAAGAGCATACCTCTATGGATTTGAATATTTGAATATGTTCAATTATTTGATGCATGTTTTGACGGTCTGTTATATGTGTTAACACTACTGAATTTTAATTGCTCATCACGTTATTATGTTTCCATAAGATATAAGATTCATTCTCTGCAATGCATTATACTCTTATCCTTTATTACTTCTAATTCATTATTCCCCCACTCTTAAAACTAAATTTTCTAAAACACTCATGGATAAATGCCTCCTCGAGATGGAATTTTTCAATATATGTACTGAGACTGTTTGAGGGCCAAACGTTTTACAAGAGAGAGAGAGAGAAAAAATTACCCAAGTTTTGCATAATTTTCTTTGAGTGCAAGCATGGCATTAAGGCTCACCCTGAGTTTTAGCTCCTGAGGTTCCTCGACATCATTCCATTGACATCCTGAAACATCTTGAGGGATAACATCTGAAATGGCATCGTTTCCGGGGACATAATTTGAAGATATCTTCCCTGGGGATACAACATTGCAAGATCGGATCCTTGACGATGAACAAGCTTCAGACACCTGGCTATTAATATTTCACTTGGTGACTCCACATAAGGAATATTTGGCGTATCAAAGAAGATATACCAAAAGTAACCTTGATCCTGAGTAGGTTCTGGTATACTCAGATCCAAAAAATATCGTGACCTGGAGAAACATTAGAGAATGCCAGATCTCATCAGCTTCAGGTAACCCTAATTTAGAAACATTTCCTTTTGTTGTTCATAGAGGTAGTGAATCTTTAGAGCTAATTGATATACCAGTTGATTCATATTCTTCTTCAAAGCTACCTATAGAACCCTTAATATATCTATAGAATTCACCCATAAAGTTCTCTCAATAAGTGAGTTCTTCCCTTAGAACCTTCATGAAAAACCCTATCAACCCTTTGTCCTTCGAATCACATAGCCTCATTATGAAAAATTGTATGGCCAACTTAGGTGGAGGAAGAGAGAGGGGAAACCATCCTCCCCCACCACCTTTAAACCCCTAGTTCACTACTAGATTTGGCCCTTTAAATATGCATGTGAATTTTCATGATCTCCCTGAAAATTACTTGAATATCTTGCCCAAATATGATGGAGAACACACCCATTCTGCTAAAGAGAATATAGATACCTTTCAAGACTTCACATAAAATATATTCATGGAGAACGATGATGTCTTCATGAGTTTTTTTGTCCAAAATTTAGAGGGATATGTTAAGAAGTGGTTCAGATAACTTCCCGTAGCTTTAATTGATAGTTGGTAGGATCTTGAGTCTACATTCATGAGGAAATGGGGGGGGGGGGGGGGGAGAGATAGTCTATATTATCTCACTGAGTTTAGCTCACTTAAAAAGAGAGATAATGAGCATGTTGTTGATTTCAACGAAAGGTTTAGCAAGTTGTATAACAAGATCCCTAGGGACATAAAGCCTTCACATCCAACAAACAAAGTTACATACGATGGTGCATTTGATGATGACGTTGCTATGGTGTTGAGAGTGTAACGCCCCATATTTTGGCCTTAGGCAATTATAACTTCGATTTTTCTCATTATAGTAATTCATTGCTTAGTAACTATTTGGACTCGGTGAAACTGATATAGACATGTGAGAGGTGTATGTCGAGAATTATTTATGAGTTGTACAATATTATATTTTGTTGTTATATGTTTGTGATGATGATGATTATGTGATTTGGTTAAACATGTAAATTTAAATGTGGAATTTTGGTACATGGATACCAGTGTAAGTTATGCTGTGAATGCATAAGATATGCAAGGCATGATAAAAATAAACATACATTTCTTAATTGAACGCCAATACAAATATGGATTTTTATATGAAATTATGACGTATATACATGGATATGAGTATTGGTGAACTAAGCTGCAGGTTGACAAGTTATGTAATGACCAAATGACTGTAGTGTTGACGTACTTTGGATGTCGTAGACATCCAAAAGATAGTGTATGCTATAAGTTGTACTTATGATTTAATTTATGGTTTCATATATTGCTATGATCTGTGGTAAGTGTGGTTTTGACAGGACACATAACTTGCCCAGAGTAGTTATTTGATGACGTGACTCTAAGAATAGTTGTTGCACAATAGGGCTTGATGTAGGGTGTTGACCTTAGTTCTATAAGGAGGGGTGGAGGTATTTCCCACCGTTTATCCTTCGAAACCTAGAGTCGTGGGAGGGTTGTGTGAAGTCACGCTCCCCCAGACGTGTGATGACGACTGCTAGTTGCCTATTGGGGAAGCTTGGTCGCGATGTATAACACTTCCGCTTACGGGTTCTATGTGGAGTTAGGTCAATATAGTTGACGCTCCAACTTAGTCCAACAGAGGAAAGGATAGGATGGAAGATGGAAGTAGGTTAGAAAGGAAGGCTGCTCTGATGTTAGTTGAGAATATTGATTCAGGATTAGAGGTGCCACTATTGTTTACTCACTTGGTTCCTACCATGTTAAAACCCTCTTTGATTTCCAATTGATATTTTAAGTGTGATAATGAGTTATAGATGAATTGGTGTAATTTAATTCGTTAAGATTGTTAAATGATGCATTACTTGATCTATTGTCCTACATGTCTTGGTGATCATATAGGAACTATGCACTAAAGGCAATGACTGTTTATCGTTAGTACATACATGAAATATGTGTTTGCGAGCTATGCACACATACCCTACCCATGTACACTAGTACAATTAATTAAAGTAAATTATTAACTATTTAATTGAATGTTTATTGAATATGTAAATTATATTGCATACAAAATATCTAGAAGCATTAAATACTTTCTTGACTTTGATAAATGGTGGGTATGATGAATTAAATAAGCATGGTGGGGTGTTATGTACATTTTGGGGAAAATTGTCAAAATACATTTATTAGCTAGTATGAGAACAAAGACTTTTCATTTTATTTATTGTTGTTTAATGCAAGTCATTTATATTTTAGTTTTATTTTAATCTTTTTCCAAAAATTTAGATAAGGGAGATTGATGGATAATAATGAGGGTGGTTGAGGAGACTTGGGGAAGTGTGTATGGAAACTTGATAAAGAGGGAGAAGTAGTGAGGAAGGGAGGATGGAGAGGTTTGAGCATGATGAGAGGTTGTGAAATTCTTGGAAGATATAATTCTTGTGATAGTTTTCTTTGAGCATTTGTGCTTTGTTGTTCTTGGAGTCATGGGAACGGAGGGCCAAGAAACCAAAAGGTTTCTTGGAGCTAGGAAGTCGGGTAGACTCCTAGTTGGCTGGGAGGATTATGTTGTTTCCCTCTAGGAAAGTGGGAAAAGAATGCTTGGAAGCGCCCAGGGCTACATTACAATGATGAGCTTCGACAAACTAAGGAGGAGGTATTTTTTGGTGGTATTTTGTTATTGATATTTTTATATACTTTTGTTTTCAGTTCTAAATCTTAGAGTTAACCTATTACATATTTCATCATGTTATTTAGATTTATCATTGAGCAAATGTAGAAGAGTTGTGAAAATGAAAATAAATGAAATTATGTATTTAATGAGTGACAAATTGCCTAACATCCTGGATGGGTGTTACATTTGGTATCAGAGCAAGGTTCTAATACTAAGGGCCTATAGACCTTCCCAAGTAAAATTTACAAATAAATAAGAATTCAAGTTTGATGTTTATTTTTCAATTCTAAGCCAAGTATTTCGTGAATGGAATAGCCATGGATTCTTCATCCTTGTTGTTGTCCTCCTTCTCTCTTTAATTCTTATCTTTAGCTTAGAAGGTCGCTCAAATGTAAGGTCATGGCCCCATATCTGACTTTGTTTGGAATGCTATTGAATCCCTTACCACCATCCGTGAATTCCACCAATACGTCGTTTCCGCTGGGAACGAATCTGAGTTGTTACAGACATTTTAGCTTTGAATTTTACTTAAAGAAAGAACTTCACAATTAACTAAGAGTCGATGAAGGAGGGTTAGCCATGTTGTCAATGGATCTCAGGACGTTTTCATTTAGAGCACCAATTCCTCAAAGGAAGAATTTATGCTATGGCCCTGATGCAGGAGCACCTCTCCACATCAGCCAGCCAACCACGTCAGTGAATTCAAGTCGCATGTTAAAGAGAGGCGCAGTCCTCATTTAAAACTTGAATTGAATGTAATTAAATGCTTAGGCTGTTGAGTTGTGAAGCCGTTCCTTTGTGCAGGCGTAGGATAAGATCGGCCTTTAATGTTTGAAAGGTTGAGATCTAGATCCGGATGCAGACTAGACAACCCATTCAATGTAATTGAATAGGGTAGGTAGATTGGAGGGAAGAGCTCGAAGAGCCCCCTCATGTAAAAGAGATTTAGGATCTCATTTTGTGTAAGTAAGTGTGGAAAAGAGAGAATCTGCGAGTAGAGCAGAAGAGAGAGGAGTCGAGACCTTGTTACAGGCCATGCTCAGAAACACCTTGTAAATACATGCATTTGCCATTTAATATAAATAGAAGCAGTTTTTCCTGCATGTATTCTGTGTGTTGAATGAATGTTTGTGAGTGTTCTTATATGTTGTAGATGTATGCTTTAGGTTTGCATTTGCAGGAGTGTGTTTGATTTCAGGCTTGATGTTCTTTGTGGTTTCATGCCAGGAAGGCGTGATAGAGTTCTACGGTCTCTGAATACCAATGCACTGAAGCACTTCTGAATTCTGCAGGTTCAGACAAAGACGTGCTGCGGCACAAGAACTAGAATCAACAACTCAAGGAAGACCTCAAGGTTGTTGAACACCTTGGAGGCAAGGCTGTGTGGGAGAGACACAGTTGTAGACAAAAGCTATGAGGAGTTCTGTGAAGCTCTACCAAGTGGGCATTGAGCAGGTGCAAGGGGTGCACAGAGGGAGAACTCTGTTGTGAGTTCAGAAAGAAGAATCAGAATCACTGAGGATTATGTGAAGCTCTCCCAGGTGGGCATTGAGCAGGTGAAAGGAGGACATAGGAGACAGAACCGTTGAATGTTCTGTGGAAGAATACTCTGCCAGGTGGGCATTGAGACAGTGTGCAAACATGCACAGGAGAAGAGAACTCTTTGAGTTATCTATTCTGAAGGAAGAATCCACTGAGGGATCTTCACAGGGTTGTTGAACACCCTACAGACTCAACAAGAAGTTGCTTGAGGTAGAGGATAGCCATGAGGGAATCCAAGTATTCTCCATCTGTGGGAGAAGAAAGAAGGATAAAATCCCTTAGGGGTCTGAGTGTCTAGAATCTCAGGAGAGACAACACTGTGTGTGCATGAGGACTCTGCAAGGAGTGCAGAAGTCAAAAAATCCTTTAAGGATTCGGGAGTAAAATCTTAGGAGGAACAACGTTGAGGAGAACGTACGGCGAGAACTCAGGTAAAGGAGCTTGCAGAGAAAGGGAGCAAAGGTTCATGCCTTTGGCTTTTGAAATTCTCCCAAGGCTGGGAAGAAAGTGTGCAAGCTCGGGAGGGAGCACAGTAGCCGCTAGATCAGCTGGAGAAAGGAGATCTGGACCGTTGAAGATTTCCATGTCCAGGAGGAAGCAAGAGGAGTGCGCAAGAAGAAGGGATCTAGACCGTTGGATCTTGGTCCAATTACCCGTCAGCCACTGGATCGGCCAGAAACTGCACGAGGTTTAAGCCCTTGAAAGGAGAGGAGAAAAGTCCTGAAAGGCGTTGAGGCATTGAGATATCGGTGTTCGTGATATCGGGGATATCGGGACAAGAGTCACTCGACACCAGGAACCCCTAATCAACAAGATTTGATCTGGATCGTTCGTTTGGGAGCGGAAGCGTGTCACGAGATTACCCACATCTGGGACTCGGGCATCAAAGGTTGGAAGAGGAAGTCTTTCGACTTCAGGAGTGGCGAAAAGGCGAGAGCTCTGTGTTGTGGGCCTAGCTAACGTCACATTAGGGTATCGACACTCAGGATATTGGAGTTCTCAAGGTCGAGTAAATCGGGACATTTCAAGTCTCGAAACAACGATATTGGATCAGAGCCGTCCATCCGTTGGGGACACGTGGTGGAGATTTGGACTATCGGGAAAGGTACCGATAGGAGAGCCACATCGGAAAATTGGGATATCGGGGATCCCGTGGACAAAGTGTCCTTGCATTTTGGCATTGCGATGTCCGAAATCCTGATAGGATATAAGACTGCGGTCACAGGGGATAGTGGTCATATGGGCCAAGAGATTAGCCAGGAGGGCTAACACGTAAAGTGTCGTATCGATAGATCGGTGATCGAGAGATTGTGAGGACAAAGGTTCGTGACATCGAGGGTCGCGAAACCCCGAATCCCAACAAGGAGTATGACTGCGGTCATATAAGAGGAGGTCGCATGGACCAGGGCATAGCCAGGATGGGCTAAGGCCGGAAGGGAGTGCATCGGCAAATCGGAGTTTGAGAGTTCGAGAGGACAGGAACTCCTGACATCAGGAAACAAGAAACCCCAAAGCCCGAAATTAAATTGGGAAAAGGTCACAGGCGCGTGCAGAGACCGTGACAGGGAAAAGAGAAGGACCTGTGGATCGGGTTTTCATCAGAGATTCCACGGAGGAATCGAAAGAGCCACTTCGGCTCATGAATAAATGAGAACGATCCTGTGAGCAGGAGCGCGCGAGGTGGTGGTCACGCGCTCACTGCGTCAAGTGGTATCAGAGCTTGAATCTTGCTTGTATATTTCAGGCAAGAGAGGCATAAGAGATAAAGAGCACTCTGATACTGCGTCAAGTGGTATCAGAGCTAGAAATCTGTTTGTATATTTCAAGCAGGGGGAGAGGTAAAGGAAGACAGAGCGTTGGAGACTCTGTGGTGATTGTTTGCAGGTAGGAAACGATCAAGAAGATAGTCATCATGACTGTAGGATGAAGCTGGGACACTCAGAGATGCAGAGTGACAGCAGTAGGTTTGCTAGGAGAGAAGACAGGGACAACAACATGGTTACTGAAGGCCATAGATTTGTTGGAAGAAAGGACCTAGACCTGATGAGTGACGCAGAATGGGATAAAGAACTCGTTGAGATGAACGCGAGACTGGATGAAATTGCAATTGAGATGCGACAGTATAAGAGGTCGAGATGGGTGTATGAATGGCCCATGAAGGAGCCGAAGATAAAATGGCTAGTCAAGGAGCTGATGGTCAGAAGACAACAGAGGCTGTTAAAAGGATGGTTGAGGCATGCTAAAAACCTCGACGAACCTGAGGAGATGGTTCAGGTGTGTGAACCAGAGACTGGGAGAGGTCTCAATGATGAAGAGAATGAATTGAGATTGACTGAAGATCTCAAGAACTTCTAGGAGGGCATAGAAGAAATTCCCAATTGCCAGGTGGGCAACGAGTTGAGATCACTGTGGGATCTCAGATACTGTCAGAAGGACAGCCGAGGAATTTCACATTTCCAGCTAGGCAATGATATGAGGTCGCTGCGGGATCTCACAGAATGTCGGGAGGACAGCGAAAGGTTTCCAGTTTTCCAGGTGGGCAAGGAAACAAAGATGGAATTAGTTGATTCCATGGACTGCCAGGAGGGTAGTAGAGACATCCCATATTGCCAGGTGGGAAGGGATGAGCAGGTGAGCTCAGAGGTGAGTTTGGATCAGCATGTGCAGATGACAGAAGAGGAAGATATGAGAAGCCTTATGATGATTGGGGGAATTGGAATATTCCTACCACTTGCCCAGGAGGAGGCAGAAATATGTGTTGCAGGTGTAGCAACAGTGGAAGAACAGTCAGTTGTGACTGTCAGGGAAGAGGGATTGGAGAAGACTTTGGACGCTGCCCAAGCAGATGAAGAAGATGAGCATTCTAAGGAGTGTCTCAATGCTTTCAGCCAGGAAGCTGAGGAAGCTGTAGCACTGAAGTTGACAACAAAAGAAGCAGAGGGGAATAATGAGCATTCTGAGGAATGGCTCAGTATTTTCAGCCAGGAGACTAAAAAGACTGCAACATGGGAGTTTGCAGAAAAAGAAGAAGACAACATTAGTTTGGCTGATCTGTATGAGCAAATTGAATCCCTGGAGAGAAGGGTGAAAGTGTAGGGTGTGCACATCCAACAGGTGAAGTTGGAAGCTGATGAAGAAGGCATGGGAGATCACGATGATCTGCTCATGTGCCGAAAGTTTTTGCAGTTGAGGAGACTGCATGAGCAGAGCCAGCCACTAGAGTAGCTGGACGAAGTGATCGAGGAGATCAGAAGGCTGATGTTAAGGTCAGCAAGGACTTCCAGCGAGGAGAGGCTGAGCAGAAAGAAGGAAGCAACGCAACAACAGAAGCAACAGGGAAATGGAGCGGATGAACAACTCCAGAGGATGATTTGGGATCCAAGAGGATTTCAACATTAGATATGGGAAGCTCATGAGCATGAGCTCATGAATTTTGTAGCTGAGGAGTATGATGCAGGAGCATCTCTCCACGTCAGCCAGCCAGCCAGCCAGCCAGCCACGTCAGCGAATTCAAGTCGCGTGTTAAAGAGAGGCACAGTCCTCATTTAAAACTTGAATTGAATGTAATTAAATGCTTAGGCTGTTGAGCCGTGAAGCTGTGCCTTTATGCAGGCGTAGGATAAGATCGGCATTTAATGTTTGAAAGGCTGAGATCTAGATCCGGATGCAGACTAGACAACTCATTCAATGTAATTGAATAGGGTAGGTAGATTGGAGGGAAGAGCTCAAAGAGCCCCATCAGGTAAAAGAGATTTAGGATCTCATTTTGTGTAAGTAAGTGTAGAGAAGAGAGAATCTGCGAGTAGAGAAGAAGAGAGAGGAGCCGAGACCTTGTTACAGGCGTGCTCAGAAACACCTTGTAAATACAGGCATTTGCCATTTAATATAAATAGAAGCAGTTTTTCCTGCATGTATTCTGTGTGTTGAATGAATGTCTGTGAGCGTTCTTATATGCTGTAGATGTATACTGTAGGTTTGCATTTGCATGAGTGTGTTTGATTTTAGGCTTGAGGTTCTTTGTGGTTTCATGCCAGGAGGGTGAGACAGAGTACTGTGGTCTCTGAATACCAGTGCACTAAAGCACTTCTGAATTTTGCGGGTTCAGACAAAGACATGTTGCGGCACAAGAACTGGAATCAACAACTCAGGGAAGACCTCAAGGTTGCTGAACACCTTGGAGGCAAGGCTGTGTGGGAGAGACACAGTTGTAGACAAAAGCTCTGAGGAGTTCTGTGAAGCTCTGCCAAGTGGGCATTGAGCAGGTGCAAGGGGTGCACAGAGGGAGAACTCTGCTGTGAGTTCAGAAAGAAGAATCAGAATCACTGAGGATTCTGTGAAGCTCTACCAGGGGGGAATTGAGCAGGTGAAAGGAGGACACAGAAGATAGAACTGCTGAACGTTCTGTGGAAGAATACTTTGCCAGGTGGGCATTGAGACAGTGTGCAGACAGGCACAAGAGAAGAGAACTCTTTGAGTTCTGTATTCTGAAGGAAGAATCCACTGAGGGATCTTCATAGGGTTGCTGAACACCCTGCAGACTCAACAAGAAGTTGCTTGAGGCAGAGGATAGCTAGGAGGGAATCCAAGTATTCTCCATCTGTGGGAGAAGAAAGAAGGATAAAATCCCTTAGGGGTCTGAGTGTCGATAAGATCAGGAGAGACAACACTGTGTGTGCGTGAGGACTCTGCAAGGAGTGCAGAAGTCAAAGAATCCTTTAAGGATTCGGGAGTAAAATATCAGTACGAACAACATTGAGGAGAACGCACGGCGAGAAAGGGAGCAAAAGTTGAGGCCTTTGGATTTTGAAATTCTCCCAAGGCTGGAAGAAAGTGTGCAAGCTCGGGAGGGAGCACAGCAGCCGCTAGATCGGTTGGAGAAAGGAGATATGGACCGTTGAATATTTCCACATCCAGGAGGAAGCAGGAGGAGTGCGCAAGAAGAACAGATCTAGACTGTTGGATCTTGGTCCAATTACCCATCAGCCGCTGGATCGACCAGAAACTGCACGAGGCTTAAGCCCTTGAAAGGAGAGGAGAAAAGTCCCGAAAGGCGTTGAGGCATCGAGATATCGACATTCGTGATATCGGGGATATCGGGACGAGAGTCACTCGACACCATGAACCTCGAATCAGTGAGATTTGATCTGAACCGTTCGTTTAGGAGCGGACGCGTGTCATGAGATTACCCACATCTGGGACTCAGGCATCAGAGGTTGGAAGAGGAAGTCTTTCGTCTTCACGAGTGGCAAAAAGGCGAGAGCTCTATGTTGTGGGCCTAGCTGACGTCACATCGGGATATCGACACTCGGGATATCGGAGTTCTCGAGGTCGAGTAAATCGGGACATTTCAAGCCTCAAAACAACGAGATTGGATCAGAGCCGTCCATCCGTTGGGGACACGTGGTGGAGATCTGGACTATTGGGAAAGGTACCGATAGGAGAGCCACATCGGAAAATCGGGATATCGGGGATCCCGTGGACAAAGTGTCCTTGCATTTCGACATTGCGATGTCCGAAACCCCGATAGGAGATAAGACTACAGTCATGGGGGATAGTGGTCATATGGGCCAAGAGCTTGGCCAGGAGGGCTAACGCGTAAAGTGTTGTATCGACAGATCGGTGGTCGGGAGATTGTGAGGACAGAGGTTCGTGACATCGAGGGTCGCGAAACCCCGAATCCCGACAAGGAGTATGACTGCGGTCATATAAGAGGAGGTCGCATGGGCCAGGGCATAGCCAGTATGGGCTAAGGCCGGAAGGGAGCACATCATCAAATCGGAGTTTGAGAGTTCGAGAGGATAGGAACTCCTGACATCAGGAAACAAGAAACCCCGAAGCCCGAAATTAAATTGGGAAAAGGTCACAGGCGCGTGCAGAGACCGTGACATGGAAAAGAGAAGGACATGTGGATCGGGTTTTCATCAGAGATTACACGGAGGAATTGAAAGAGTCGCTTCGGCTCATGAATAAATGAGAACGATCCTGTGAGCAGGAGCACGCGAGGTGGTGGTCGCGCGCGCTCATTGCGTCAGGGCCTCTGAAGGTTTTAGTAAGAATTATTATCATATCGGCATCCAACTCATATGGCAGGAAACGAAACACTATTCTTTGGCCTCTGCTAGTTTCGAACATAGCACTGGTCGGTTCACTGCTCAATATGGGAATTCAACTCGTCAAGAATTTAAATATTTCTCTGGAATCCAAAATTCGGGCGTTCCAGGACTCCTTTTTCAAGGCTAATGACGATTTCGTCGCCAATTTGTTTTCTGTTGTTAATTATTTTGATATATTTGCGGCATATTTAGGTTTTCTAGCAGGCTTGGCAGTTCACGTGTCCTGCTCTCAGAGGCCGCAATTGGCCAAACTTTGAGGAGAAACTGCAGGCGACTGGTTTTTGTTCACAAACCCTACGCCCTTTAATCAGTTCATGGTGCTGGTTAGAGGAGATACTCATACTTCTGTTGCATTAAGAACAAAGAAAAATAAAAATGGAAGGAAATGTGGAGCTCAAATCACTGGATTCTACAAGACTAGTATATCTTCCATGTTGTCAAAATATTTAGAAATCACTAGATGCACTCCTAAATCACCCATGACAAATTCGTTTGTAAATTATATTGACGACATCGAAGCGGTCTTCTCTACCAATCCATTCCACAAGAAATTCTAGGAAATCTTATCTAAATCCAATCCATGAAACCTCGTTTGTGCAAACATTTGTAGATCCAGATCAGGCTCCCCATCAAAAGCATAGCCGTGATTAATGTCTTATAGTAATTCTCACAGCAAATTTTCCTTTGGTTTTGGATAGAGTCCATCCAATCCAACATTACCCTAGTCATTTTGGCTTGGGAAAGCAATTTTAATATTGTATTTTAGGCAACTCCATAGTGTTGATATCTCAGGCCAAGAAGTAGAAAAAAAAAAAGACCACCAACAAATCATCCTTGTACTGCGTCAATATATTAACAATGCATTCTTCTCTCAACATGAGACTGAGTTGAGTGAGTGTGTTTTCTATATTAAAAATCCTCCATTTCTCTGCATTTCTCTACTTGCGAGACCAACTCATGGATATTTTTGATAGCACTCTCCATCTTTACCCCATCTCTGGATGTGGATGCCAATGTTGGAAGAGTTAAGAAATGTCTCTAATCCCCACATTACTTGTAGCTAACATGTTATCAACAGATGTGAAGAGGTGTCTAAGCAGAGCCCGCCATGGAAACCTCCCCCCCCCCCNTTTTTTTTTTATTTTTTATTTTTATTCTGTGTGTTAAGGCGGTACATTGGATGAGAAAAATGTGAATACACACCCTAAACAAATCGCTTTCACTACACAATTAAATGGATGCTCACCACAAAAAAATTCCAAGACAAGTTATTGACTATCCATTCTACAAGGTAATATCAATGACGACATCATCCACATCAAAATCATAATTACTATTACTCAGAGAAGCTAGCTAAGGCCCATGTGCTTGTCCCTCTTTGGGGTTGATTTCCACTGAATCTTGAAGCTTCTTGGTTGGTGTGTGCTGATTGATATTACTAATTTCAAGAGTGTCTCTCCAATGAACCAGATGTCTACGCAGAGAACGTGGAAATAATGCCTATTAGTTTGATTTTATTTTTGGATTTGATTGATTTGAAAGCCCATTTATGTTCTTTCAACTACCCCTCCTCAACAATTAAACACGTAAGTGTAAGTGGACAGAGTGATTGGATTGGAAGATCGACTTAATAAAATTGATGGCCCACGTAGTTACATAGAGATAGATTGATTGGACATAGAAAGGTCGAGTTGCTAGGATATCCTCCTTTCCCCAAGATTGGCATAACTGGACTTACTTACCAGGTTCAAATGATAGGGTTGGGCTATCCTGAGATGAAAAGATGGAGAATAAATAAGCTAGCTTAACAGGGAGTAAATCGATGGATGGTGGTAGATAATCCGATCTACTATGATCATATGTATCACTTGGTGTGGCCATCTTTAGCACTAATTTGTATGGCGGTTGAGGGTCAAGTGATCGGTTATAGATAGAGATCCAGGTCTAGTCCACATTAGAAAAGCTTCAAGTTCGTGAAGATTCTGTAATCTCCACGATGACCTCTTTCAAATTTTGAAGTAAGACGATCTCCTTTTTTTCATATAATACTTGGGACCGGGTCGGGTACATAAATGACCTATTGAAACAATTGTCGAGGGAATACTATCATTCGAGTACCCAGAGGTCTAAGTTAATATTCAGAAACATCACTATTATCTAATAGTCTGTTCAAATAGAAAATTCCCTCCATAGTAGGGTGGAAGTCATTTATGGTTCCTGAGAAACACGAAGTTCTGACAACAGGAAGTCGTACTATTGCAATAGTAGGTTACTTTATTTTGTTTCCCCCTATAGGTGTTTGCTTGTCCATTAGATCTAGAGTTTATCGGGTATGGAAAGAGTTAATGGCTATGACCTAATAAAATCTCTTGGTACATTCCGTTAATATGGTCAACTGTGATTGAAATGAAGTTAAATTAGAATATCTCTTAATTGACTTCCCATCATTACCATTTTGCAAACAAGAATCCATATGATTACTTCGCATGCCTCTCGGCATTTTGTAAACAAGAGTCTAAACTATTACTTTGTATTACTTTGCATGCCTTTGAACTTATGGATGATTATTAACTGAATTTGTGGATTAAAGTGCCATTATTGTAACCTGTATTTTTTTCATTTTATATTTTTATTTATTTATTTACATCATTTTTTTTATTTATGTAAAATAACGTATTGAGAAAATAATTGTATCTGTGTTATTAAGGAATTGTTTTTCCATTAAGAATACATAGTACAATAATTGAAGAATACATAGTGTGGCGACGGTGATAGATTTGATAATTGTCCAATTAATTGAAACATATACACTTTAACCAAAACATGCAGAGATAATAAAATTATCGCCTTTACCAATATTGATGTCAGAAAGTATGCTCCAAACAAAGCTACTTTGATCTTTCTGACAATGTACATAAATGCCCTGGCTCTGATGCGAAACCCTAACACCCTCACGGCATAGGCAGCCGCAGCAAGATCTCCTTACCAGGCGCAGCATCCAGGCAGGCGCGAACCAGATCATTCGTGGGCAAGTGATACACAGACATGGGCGAGGGGGAGGGGGGAAACCCCCCTCTTACAGCAATGTGGCGGCCAACGACAAAGCCGGTGCCAGAGCTAGACGACCCACCTTTGAACCGCCGCCGCAGATAAGGGAGCAACTTCTAGCCAGGGAGCAAGGCCTGCGAGCGGAAATGGATACAGAAGCAGAAACGTCCCAGCCTAAACAGCCACGGACTTGGGAGCCAGGTAAATGCATTCC
>ML780189.1:1195070-1206282 GCA_009831015.1 Picea engelmannii | reverse complement strand
TTGGCTCTGAGCCTTCTAGCTTACAGTTCAACTAGCAAACCTATGATATCTAGACGTCTATGCAACCCTGCGCGTCCTGGTTTCCTCCGGGCAGGACGTGGCAGGGAAATACTCAGTTCTTTTGAAAACAGGGTGACATTTGGTAGGGGATGCCCAGTTGTCCCGGTTTCCTATGTAGGCGGGACAACTGGCATCCCAAGCAGCTTTCCATTTTGTACATTTTTGCTACAGTAATATAACAGGTCCTGCTTTTTTATTTACAAAAAAAAAAATGTACATAAATGCCCTGTCTCTTCCTCTAGAGTTATAGGTAGGATTTCTTATTTTCCTAACAGATCTTGGTGAGACCAAGGCATAAAATAGTTAATGAATATGTGTCCTTTAGATCTTATCTACTTGAAAAAATATATATAAATATTTAAAAATAAATAAATAAATCCTCCTCACTCAAATATAAAAAGAAATAAATCCATACTCAGACTTGTTTACTTACTTTGAGTATTTATATTTACACTTGTTATGTCGATAGAAATAAACGACATGGACATCAACATGAACTGAAAGACATGGATAGAATAATTGGTAACTGGTGCTCAACAATGAAATACTCCAAAGAGAAATGATATTAAATAAACTTTGACTTTAAATGACAATCGAGAAATCCATAAAAATCCATGCACTACATTGGACATCTCCATATTGTCATTTAAAGTTAAACTTTAAATCTCTTGAATATTTTAGGATAATAGAAGGATATAAATAATAAAATATTTATAAAACAATTTATTTTTTTACACTATGCAAAAGTAAATTAATGGTCTAGGAAATGGCAAGTGGATCTTGTCTTGTCATATCTATAACAATCTTGTCAACCATAAATACCTTACGAAACTAGTTTTACATGCTGACCACTCTACCGATGATTAAGTGTCCAACCTAAATAGTGAAATTGTAATGGTTTGTCATTGGTTTAGTCTCTGAAATTAAAATTATTATTTATTTTATATAAATTGTTTTCAATGTTTCAAACCATAATGATATCACCATGCTTGCAAGTTAAATAACATGTAACTTATACACTGGAGTACATAGCAATCTTTACTTATCTTTTGATATCCATTATTTTATTTTTATTATTTTGTTAAATTTTTATTTCTTGACTTTTAAAATTAGTAAAAGACATATATGTATATATGTTGAATGAATATTATATATATATATATATATATATATATATATATATATATATAATGAAATTTGTTTTATTAAATATATATGATGGAATATTTTTATTATAAATAAGTTAAATGAAAATGCTTTAAAAAAGTATGTATAATTTGAGACCATTCAAGTAAGGTTAAATAAGTATGTAAATCTTAATCTTAAACAAGTAACATATTTCTAAAAAAAGTTAGAAAATTTAATGGTTATATGTTTTTTTTTTCTTTAATTATTATATATTTTCAAGATAATTTAGTTAAAATTAATTATTTAAAGAAAAAATAAATAAATATTATATATATATATATAAATAAAATTACAATTTACATTTATTTTTCATTACTATTATTGTCAAAAAAAAAAAAAAAAAATCTGATTAATTCATTCCTCAATATTGTTGACATTTAGTTTAAGATTTGGATTACCAAGTGAATCTAGAGGAAAATGGATGTAGTGAATCTAATTGAAGTACTTATTGTAGCCTTGAAGTGGAGCTAGTGAGTTAGTATAGAGCTCAATGTAATTCGTAAAATTACATATACTAATGTACTTTGGTAGTGTGTCATTTGTGTATGTTATTACTGTTATAAAATTATTAAAGTAAATGTTTTTGTGAATATGTTATAATGAGAAGCACATTAACATTTAACTATTATAAAGTAATTTAATTATTGGATTCAAGTCATATAAAAAAGAAAAAAATCATTGTTTAAAAAGGAAAATAAACAAAAATCATTTATTAAATATTATATTATAATTTATAAATTTTATTTATTTTTCAAATTTAAATATTATAAATAAAATATTTTGAGAGTGAGATAGTATAAGAAATTATTGATTCATAAAAGAGAGTCAAAATAAATAATAACAATAAACAAGGGCAGCACGCTGCATGTACTGCCTCCAAAAACTTTACTTGTTAGTGTCTGCACGGCTTATATAAATAATATTCATAGATTTCCTTAGTCATTCGAAAAGAATGCAGATCTGTACTTCCCATGATTTTTATAATAATTTAAAAAGTAAAAGCATCTCAATGTTTGTTATATTTTAAAATATGACTTAAAAGTTTAAAAATTACTACATCCAAATTTCTATAAAATTATACTAAAAGATTAAAAAATGTTAATAAATGTAAAATTATTGAAATTGAAAGATTAAAAAAATATTAATAAATGTAAAATTATTTAAATTAAAAAATTAAAAAAATATTAAGAAATGTAAAATTACTGAAATTTTAATAAGTGTAAAAAAATTGACATTTAAAATTTAAATTTTTACTTCATTTGAAAAAACAATACAATATTATATTTTAACATATATTATAATACAATATTACATTATATTGCATTACATTATATTAGTTTTTTTGTGGTCTTGTCTTTTCTCATTAATTTAAGGTTTCGAAATACGTGAAGGCTTCAATAACACTATCAAGTTACTGACCAATGAAAAGTTAAAAAAATACTATTTTTGTTTTTAAAAAAAAAAATTATTTTTTAATTGTTATGTTGAACATTTAAATTGATATAAATTTTTCAAGTCAACACAAAACTAATATGAAAGTCAATGCTAACTCATTGCTATATACTACCTTCAAACATAGTAAATTGGTGAAGAAGACTACATGCATAGTATAGTAAGAAAAGGAACCTTCATTTGAATAAGAAAATAAAAATAGTAAATTGAAATTTAGAAACCCATATAACTATTCTTAAGGCCTAAACGCATTTGTAAATGGAACTTATGTCTCATATATATATATATATATATATATATATATAAAACTTGTTCTTGGTTATGGATTAATCACATTTTTATGATATGGAAAGGTTTGGCATAAAGTTATTGGTAAATATAGCGATTTGTATATTTAAAGAGAGAAGAAAAGCTCCAATGACATTGTGATACATGTGACTTAGAGGCTATCATCCACTTAGTGAGAAAGTGGGAGGCAAACATAACCTTTGTTCCCAAATTGAAAACATAATCATAAGTATGAATTAGTATGAGAAAATGACTAACTCTATAGATATAGATATAGAGATGTGATGTAAATTTATTTTATATAACAACCTATTATATTATAATTTGGATGATTTTTTTTTTTTAAACTAAATCATTGTCGAGATGTTTAATTGATTTTTTTAACATACAAAAAGGAATATAAAAACTCTTAAATTTATGATTCTTTTTCAAAATTTGTTTTTATAGTATAGGATAATTAATTGGAATTTTATCATTGATTTGGAACTATAGTGAAGTATCATAAAATAGTAGGAAAATAAAATTATGAATCTTAGAAAGAATAAGACGAGAAATAAAATATATACTAAAGGGTTTCCCCTTATTGCTAACATACCAGTAGTTTTGTGATCACTTTATGATAGTATGATCAAGGTAATGACCAAGTAAAAATTCTTCAAGGGTTAAGCACAGGGAGATGTAAACACCATGCATTATGATTACCTTGCATTTTGACCATAACTTCGGCACGAAGTTTCTTGAAGGGTGGGTGTATGTAATGCCCCATATTTTGGCCTTAGGCAATTATAACTTCGATTTTTCTCATTATAGTAATTCATTGCTTAGTAACTATTTGGACTCGGTGAAACTGATATAGACATGTGAGAGGTGTACATCTAGACTTATTTATGAGTTGCACAATATTATATTTTGTTGTTATATGTTTGTGATGATGATGTATATGTGATTTGGTTAAACATGTAAATTTAAATGTGGAATTTTGGTACATGGATACCAGTATAAGTTATGTTGTGAATGCGTAAGATATGCAAGGCATGATAAAAATAAACATACATTTCTTAATTGAACGTCAATACAGATTTGGATTTTTATATGAAATTATGACGTATATACATGGATATGAGTATTGGTGAACTAAGCTGCAGGTTGACAAGTTATGTAATGACCAAATGTAGTTTTGACGTAATTTGGATGTCGTAGACATCCAAAAGAAAGTGTATGTTATAAGTTGTACTTATGATTTAATTTATGGTTTCATATATTGCTATGATCTGTGGTAAGTGTGGTTTTGACCGGATGCGCAACTTGCCCAGAGTGGTTATTTGATGACGTGACTCTAAGAACAGTTGTTGCACAATAGGGATTGATGTAGGGTGTTGACCCTAGTTCTATAAGGAGGGGTGAAGGTATTTCCCACTGTTTATCCTCTGAAACCTAGAGTCGTGGGAGGGCTGTGTGAAGTCACGCTCCCCTAGACATGTGATGACGACTGCTAGTTGCCTGTTGGGGAAGCTTGGTCGCGATGTATGACACTTATTCTTATAGGTTCTATGTGGAGATAGGTCAATATAGATGACGCTCCAACTTAGTCCAATAGAGGAAAGGATAGGATGGAAGATGGAAGTAGGTTAGGAAGGAAGGATGCTCCGATGTTAGTTGAGAATATTGATTCAGGATTAAAGGTGCCACTATTGTTTACTCACTTGGTTCCTACCATGTTAAAACCCTCTTTGATTTCCAATTGATATTTTAAGTGTGATAATGAGTTATAGATGAATTGGTGTAATTTAATTCGTTAAGATTGTTAAATGATGCATTACTTGATCTATTGTCCTACATGTCTTGGTGATCATATAGGAACTATTCACTAAAGGAAATGACTATTTATTGTTAGTACATACATGAGATATGTGTCCGCTAGCTACGCACACATACCCTACCCATGTACACTAGTACAATTAATTAATGTATTAATTAATTAAAATAAATTATTAACTATTTAATTGAATGTTTATTGAATATGTAAATTATATTGCATACAAAATATCTATAAGCATTAAATACCTTCTTGACTTTGATAAATGGTGGGTATGATGAATTAAATAAGCATGGTGGAGTGTTATGTACATTTTGGGGAAAATTGTCAAAATACATTTATTAGCTAGCATGAGAAAAAAAACTTTTCATTTTATTTATTGTTCTTTAATGCAAGTCATTTATATTTTAGTTTTATTTTAATCTTTTTCCAAAAATCTAGATAAGGGAGGTTGATGGATAATAACGAGGGTGGTTGAGGAGACTTGGGGAAGTGTGTATGGAAACTTGATAAATAGGGAGAAGAAGTAGTGAAGAAGGGAGGATGGAGAGGTTTGAGCATGATGAGAGGTTGTGAAATTCTTGGAAGATATAATTCTTGTGATAGTTTTCTTTGAGCATTTGTGCTTTGCTGTTCTTGGAGTCACGGGCACAGAGGGCCAAGAAACCGAAAGGTTTCTTGGAGCTAGGAAGTTGGCTAGACTCCTAGTTGGCTGGGAGGATTCCATTGTTTCACTCTGGGAAAGCGGGAAAAGTATGCTTGGAAGCGCCCAGGACTACATTACAATCATGAGCTTCGACAAACTAAGGAGGAGGTATTTTTCAGTGGTATTTTGTTATTGATATGTTTATATACTTTTGTTTTAAGTTCTAAATCTATAGAGTTAACCTATTACATATTTCATCATGTTATTTAGATTTATCATTGAGCAAGTGTAGAAGAGTTGTGGAAATGAAAATAAATTAAATTGTGCATTTAATGAGTAACAAATTGCCTAACATCGTGGATGGGTGTTACATTTGGTATCAGAGCGAGGTTCTAATACAAAGGGCCTATTGACCTTCCCAAGTAAAATTTACAAATAAATAATAATTCAAATTTGATGTTTATTTTTCAATTCTAGTCCAAGTATTTCGTGAATGGAATAGCCATGGATTCTTCATCCTTGTTGTTGTCCTGCTTCTCTCTTTAATTCTTATCTTTAGCTTAGCAAGTCGTTCAAATGTAAGGCTGTGCCCCCAAATCCGACTTTGTTTGGAATGCTATTTAATCCCTTACCACCATCCATGAATGCCACCAATACATAGTTTCCGCTAGGAACGGAGCCGAGTTGTTACAAACATCTGAGCTTTGAATTTTACTTAAAGAAATAACTTCACAATTCAATAAGAGTCGATGAAAGAGGGTTAGCCACGGTGTTGATGGATCTCAGGACGTTGTCATTTAGAGCACCAATTCCTCAAAGGAAGAATTTATGCTATGGCCCTCTGAAGGTTTCAATAAGAATTATTATCATATCGGCATCCAACTCATATGGCAGGAGACAAAACGCTATTCTTTGGGCTCTGCTAGTTTCGAACGTAGGACCGATTGGTTCGCTGCTCAATACGGGAATTCAGCTCGTCAAGAATTTAAATATTTCTCCAGAATCCAAAATTCAGGCGTTCCGAGACTCCTTTTTCGGGGCTTATGACGATTTCGTCGCCAATTTGTTGTCTGCTGTTAATTCTTTTGATATATTTGCGGCATATTTAGGTTTTCTAGCAGGTTTGGCAGTTCACGTGTCCTGCTCTCAGAGGCTGCAATTGGCCAAACTCCGAGGAGCAACTGCAGGCGACTGGTTTTTGTTCACAAACCCTATGCCCTTTAATCCGTTCATGGTGATGGTTAGAGGAGCTACTCATCTTGTTGCTTGTTAGAGGAGATACTCATCCTTCTATTGCATTAAGAACAAAGAAAAACAAATATAAGGAAATGTGGATCTCAAATCACTGGATTCTACAAGACTAGTATATCTTCCATGTTGTCAAAATATTTAGAAATCACTAGATGCACTCCTAAATCACCCACGACAAATTTGTTTGTAAATTATATTGACGACATCGAAGCAGTCTGCTCTACCAATCCATTCCATAAGGAATTCTAGGAAATCTCATCTAAATCCAATACATGAAACCTCATTTGTGCAAACATATGTAGATCCAGATCAGGCTCCCCATCAAAAGCGTAGCCGTGATTAATGTCTTATAGTAACTCTCACCGCACATTTTCCTTTGGTTTTGGATAGAGTCCATCCAATCCAACATTACCCTGGTTATTTTGGCTTGGGAAAGCAATTTTAATATTGTATTTTAGGCAACTCCACCGTGTTGATATCTAAGCCCAAGAAGTAGGAAAAAAAACAAAAAACCAAAAAAAAAAAAAAAACATCCTTGTTGTGCGTCAATATATTAATAATGCATTCTTCTCTCAACATGAGATTGAGTTGAGTGAGTGTGTTTTCTATATTAAAAATCCTTCATTTCTCTGCATTTCTCTACTTCCAAGACCACCTCATGGATATTTTTGATAGCACTCTCCATCTCTGCCCCATCTCTGGATGTGGATACCAATGTTGGAAGAGTTAAGCAATGTCTCTAATCCCCACATTACTTGTAGCTAACATGTTATCAACAGATGTGAAGTGGTGTCTAAGCAAAGCCCGCCATGGAAACCCGTCCCCCCCCCCCCNAAAAAAAAAGAAGAAAATGATTTATGTGTGTTAAGGCGGTACATTGGATGAGAAAAATGTGAATACACGCCCTAAACAAATCACTTTCACTACACAATTAAATGGATCCTCACCACAAAAAAATTCCAAGACAAGTTATTGACTATCCATTCTACAAGGTAATATCAATGACGACATCATCCACATCATAATCAGAATTACTATTACTCAGAGCAGCTAGCTGAGGCCCATGTGCTTGTTCCTCTTTGGGGTTGATTTCCACTGAATCTCGAAGCTTCCTGGTTGGTGTGTGTTGATTGATATTACTAATTTCAAGAGTGTCTCTCCAATGAACCAGATGTCTACGCAGAGAACGTGGAAACAATGCCTATTAGTTTGATTTTATTTTTGGATTTTATTGATTTGAAAGCCTATTTATGTTCTTTCAACTACCCCTCCTCAACAATTAAACACGTAAGTGTAAGTGGACAGAGTGACTTGATTGGAAGACCAACTTAATAAAATTGATGGCCCACATAGTTACATAGAGATAGAGTGATTGGACATAGAAAGGTCGAGTTGCTAGGATATCCTCCTTTCCCCAACATTGACATCACTGAACTTACTTACCAGGTTCAAATGATAGGGTTAGGCTATCCTGAGATGAAAAGATGGAGAATAAATAAGCTAGCTTAACAGGGAGTAAATCGATGGACGGTGGTAGATAATCTGAACTACTATGATCATATGTATCATTTGGTGTGGCCATCTTTAGCACTATTTTGTGTGGCGGTTGAGTTTCGAGCACTCAGTTATAGATATAGATACGGGTCGAGTCCAGATTAGAAAAGCTTCAAGTTTGTGAAGATTATGTAATCTCCATGACGACCTCTTTCTAATTTTGAAGTAAGACGATCTCCTTTTTTTCATATAATACTTGGGACCAGGTTGAGTACATAAATGAATTATTGAAATAGTTGTCGAGGGAATACTATCATTCGAGTACCTAGAAGTCTAAGTTAATATTCAGAGACGTCACTATTATCTAATAGTCTGTTCAAATAGAAAATTCCCTCCATAGTAGGGTGAAAGTCGTTTATGGTTCCTGAGAAACACGGAGTTTTGACAACAGGAAGTCGTACTATTGCAATAGTAGGTTACTTTATTTTGTTTCCCCCTATAGGTGTCTGCTCATCCATTAGATCTAGAGTTTATTGGGGATGGAAAGAGTTAATGGCTATGAACTAATAAAATCTCTCGGTACATTCCGTTAATATGGTCAACCGTGATTGAAATGAAGTTAAATTAGAATATCTCTTATTTGACTTCCCATCATTACCATTTTGCAAACAAGAATCCATATGATTACTTCGCATGCCTATCAACATTTTGTAAACAAGAGTCTAAACTATTACTTTGTATTACTTTGCATGCCTTTGAACTTATGGATGATTATTAACTGAATTTGTGGATTAAAGTGCCATTATTGTAACCTATATTTTTTTCTTGTATCTGTGTTATTAAGGAATTGTTTTCCATGAAGAATACATAGTACAGTAATTGAAGAATACATAGTGTGGCGATGGTGACAGATTTGATAATCGTCCAATTAATTGAAACAGATACACTTTAACCAAAACATGCAGAGATAATGAAATTATCGCCTTTACCAATATCGATGTGAGAAAGTATGCTCTAAACAAAGCTACTTTGATCTTTCTGATAATGTACATAAATGCCCTGTCTCTTCCTCTAGAGTTATAGGTAGGATTTCTTATTTTCCAGACAGATCTTGGTGAGATCGAAGCATAAAGTAGTTAATAAATATGTGTCCTTTAGATCTTATCTACTTGAATATATATATATATATATATATATATATATATATATATATATAAAATTCTCCTCACTCAAATAGAAAAATAAATAAATCCATACTCAAACTCGTTTACTTACTTTGCGTATTTATATTTACGCTCGTTATGTCGATAGAAATAAACGACATGGACGTCAACGTGAACTGAAAGACGTGGATAGGATAATTGGTAACTGGTGCTCAACATTGAAATACTCCAAAGAGAAATGATATTAAATAAACTTTGACTTTGAATGACAATCGAGAAAGCCATAAAAATCCATGCACTACATTGGCCATCTCCATATTTTCATTTAAAGTTAAACTTTAAATCTCCTGAATATTTATATTTTCATTTAAAGTTAAACTTTAAATCTACTGAATATTTTAGGATAATAGAAGGATATAAATAATAAAATATTTATAAAACAATTTATTTTTTTATACTATACAAAAATAAATTATTGGTCTAGGAAATGACAAATGGCAAATGAATCTTGTCTTGTCATATCTATAACAATCGTGTTAACCATAAATACCTTACAAAACTAGTTTTACATGTTGACCACTCTACCTATGATTAAGTGTCCAACCTAAATAGTGAAATTGTAATGGTTTGTCATTGGTTTAATCTCTGAAATTAAAATTATTATTTATTTTATATAAATTGTTTTCATTGTTTAAAACCATAATGATATCACCATGCTTGTAAATCAAATAACATGTAACTTATACACTAGAGTACATAGCAATCTTTACTTATCTCTTGATCTCCATTATTTTATTTTTATTATTTTGTTAAATTTTTATTTGCCTGGCTTTTAAAATTAGTAAAAAACATATATGTATATATGTTGAATGAATATTTTTTATATATAATGAAATTTGTTTTATTAAATATATGTGATGGAATATTTTTATTATAAATAAGTTAAATGAAAATGCTTAAAAAAAATATGTACAATTTGGGACCAGTCAAGTAAGGTTAAATAAGTATGTATATTTTAATCTTAAACAAGTAACATATTTCTAAAAATAAAAATGTTAGAAAATTTAATGGTTATATGTTTTTTTTTTTACTTATTATATATTTTCAAGATAATTTAGTTAAAATTAATTATTTAAAGAATAAATAAATGAATATTTTATATATATATATATATATATATATATATATATATATATATATATATATATATATATATATATATATATAAAATTACAATTTACATTTACCTTCCATTATTATTATTGTCAAAAATATAAAAATAAAAACTCTGATTAATTCATTCTTCAATATGGTTGACATTTAGTTTAAGATTTGGATTACCAAGTGAATCTAGAGGAAAATGGATGTAGTGAATCTAATTGAAGTACCTATTGTATCCTTGAAGTGGAGCTAGTGAGTAGCTCCATGTAATTCGTAAAGCTACATATACTAATATACTTTGGTAGTGTGTCATTTGTGTGTGTTATTAGTGTTATAAGTATAGAGCTCTATGTAATTCGTAAAGCTACATATACTAATGTACTTTGGTAGTGTGTCATTTGTGTCTGTTATTAGTGTTATAAAATTATTAAAGTGAATATTTTTGTGAATATGTTATAATGAGAAGCACATTAACATTTAACTATTATAAAGTAATTTAATTATTGGATTCAAGTCATATAAAAAAGAAAAAAATCATTGTTTAAAAAAGAAATAAACAAAAATCATTTATTAAATATTATATTATAATTTATAAATTTTATTTATTTTTCAAATTTAAATATTATAAATAAAATATTTTGAGAGTGAGATAGTATAAGAAATTATTGATTCATAAAAGAGAGTCAAAATAAA
>ML780189.1:1117784-1167742 GCA_009831015.1 Picea engelmannii | reverse complement strand
TCGGGATGCAACTGCCAACATTTCTCCTCATCATGTCCTTCTTTCTTGCAATGCTTGCAAGAGGGCTTTCCTTCCTTCTTTGACACTGCATTTGCCTTCCTGCCATTGCCATGCCATTTCCTCTTGTCCTCTTTCCTCGAAGATGACGATTCCCCTGACACACCTGCCTTCCCTGCTTCAATATACGTAGCTTGAACAGAAACCTCATCAAGGTTAGTGGGTCCAAACATGAAAATAGTGTTTCTAATATGCACAGGCAAACCTCCTATATACTTCATAAGAGTTTCTTGTGTTTGCAAAGGAATGTCTAACATTAATGCCATCTTTCTAAATCCATCGGTGTATTCTTGCACTGTTTGTCCTTTTCTTAGTTTTAAAGATTGCCATTCAATGATTGCTTTTTCTTTATAACCCAAAGGATAAAACTGTTTCCTAAGTGAAGAAATGAAATCCTTCCATGATGGAAATACATTACCCACATTTTGTGTTCCTTTTTGCAACTTGCTCTGCCACCAGATAAGAGCTGTACCTGCAAGTCTCAACGATGCCAACTGGATTTGTGTGACCTCCTCCTTGATCTATTGCACACTGCAGTATACATCCATCTGCCTGATCCAGTTATCAAGTTTCTCTGCATTTACTTCACCATCATATATGGGCAACTCAAATTTTACGTCAATTTTTAACAATGGCATTTCATGTTTATTTTTATGCACATTTTTCTTTTCACTAGATTTAGAACTTGAACTTGAAGAAGAAGGAGAAGAAGGAGGTGTTGATGGAGGTGAAGGAGGAATCTGAGGTTGTTCCTCTTCCTCTTCACTTTTTCCCTTTGAATAATTACCCAAAACAAAACTTGCACCATCTCCGACATGGCAAAGAATGTTTTCCGGAAATCTTTCTCATCTTGAGAAATCCCTTCTTCCGATGCCATCTTCTCGCTGTGAGAAGCTCTTCTTCTCAATCCAATTAATGGATTCTATGCAACAAGCTCGCCTTCACCACGCTGTAGCTTTTCCCTGGTTAACATGCAAAACTCAAATCCAAACGTCAACTAGCTCTGATACCACTTGATCCGACAGGATTTTTCGAATGACTTATGGTTGAGCTTTTATTTGCATGCATTAAATGACCATTGGGAAACTTAACGAAAGAGCGAGAAAATAAAATGAATTACACAGTCATTAACATATTTGCAGATCTAAAAGACAATGAAAAACAACAAACCATAATGCACAGGTTGATAACGGAGTTCGGCACAACTTTGCCTACGTCTCCGGGCCTTTTCTCTGTGGGGGAGGCTTCTTTATTTCTTTTCGAAAGATTAATGGTACATCATTACAATTCCGATTGGATTCCAGACTGATCTGGTCATGTTCACCTAGATATCTAGAATCTTGTACAACTTACGGCACGTGAAACGGATGTCTGGAGCTCTCAGAAATCGTCCGACAACATCTCCTCCTCAACGGTCTCCCTGCCCCAAACTGGCTTTGACTTGGCTTGCCTCAACATATCTACTCTGAATTGCTCTCAAAAGCTATCCCCTTGGCCTCAAAATGGCCTTGGTTAAATAGTGGGGAAGTTAGTTTTCCCCCTCCAACTTCCTCCATGAATTTAGGCTCTAAAAATGCCCAATAACCCTTAAAAATGGATTAATTACATAAAAAAGGGGTTAATTAACCAAAAAGTGGTTATAAAAACCCACTTTCAACCATATTATAGTTTAAAACCGGGCGCTATCCCCCTTTGGCCCAGCGCGTGCCCTTTTTATGGTCACATTAATGTTAATATGGCCAAGCGCTTAGCCCAAAGGGCTAGTGCTGGCCCCAAACAGCATTGGCACTTGGTCTCGTGGCTCTTTTCCATATGGCCACGGTCATAACCGCTTTAAACCGCGCCATAAATCAGCACCCGGCACTCCGTTACAATGGGTCACATACAATACAACCATAGGACTGTGGATCGGGGCTAAGCCCCGGCCCGACCACCCATCGCATATACAATTCAAACGAAATTAAATATAATTTTTGTCGTATGTCTATCAACGCACAAACGGTGGTATAGCGGTTAGCATAGTTTGTTAAGGTGAAGCCAATGGAGAGTTCTGGGGTTCGAATCCCCCCGAGCTCCAAATAAATTTTTGACACAGCCAATATTGACAAAACCCGGGGTGCCACGTGGCAGCCGCTGATTGGTCCACATGGCACCCAACCATTCGCTTGAACAGTGCCACGTGTCAACATCTGATTCGACCAAGTCAACCAACCAGATCATGCCACGTGTCGATCAATGATTCACCCACGTCTGCTGCCACATCACTTTCCGTATGATGCTGATGTCATCCTCCACGTATGCTTCTGACGTCACCCTGCCACGTGTCACCCTTCCAGTGGTGACACATGTCACTTCGGAATTGGTCCAACTGCGCGCCAAAAATGCCAAATCAACCTGACATGTGGCACTCCCTGGAGTTGCCACGTGTCCTATATGGAACCTGCCACGTGTTAGTGTACGAACCTACCACGTGTCCTGTACGGACTGACACGTGTCCTGTACGGACTGTACGGACAAGTACAATCAACATCCAAAATTTTGCCTGTTTGGCTTGGCGGACAGAATGCGATATCTTCTCCATACGGACTCCGTTTGACAAAAAAAATTATACCACCGGAATCAGGAAGACGAGATGGACGCAATGGTGTTGGTTTCGTCGGATTCTGAGCACTTTCATTTTTGATCATTTTTCATGCCCTGACAGGCTTCTGAATCCGATTTCGGATCATCATCAAAGTCCACTTTTACAAAACTTAGTTGATTAGTAACCGTATTAAATTCATTTAAATGATTTGCAATAGACCCACCTTTCGACATCTTCATATTAAATAATCTCTTCATTAGAAATACCTTATTGGACACCGAGGGTTTTTCATACAATTTGGCCAATGCGTCCATCAAGCCCTTCATTGTCTTTTCTTTAGAAATATTGAAATCCACTGACGTTTCCAGGCTTAGTCGTATCGTTCCTAGAGCCTTTCTGTCAAGAATCTCCCATTCTTCGTCCTTCATGGCCGTCGACTTCTTTTCTACTCAACCCAATGGTAGGAATAGATCCTTCTAATATAAATAATCTTCCATCTGCATCTTCCATAACTGGTAGTTTTTGCCGTTAAATTTCTCAACCCTAAACTTTCCATCTTTCGACATTGCTCCCACTCGAACCAGGAACCCTCTTTTCTTGCGAGTTACCTTTCGCTCTGATACCATTTGTTAGAAAAACATGACCATGGAGCAATAAAATAAAACAAATGCGGAAACAAAACACAGAAGATACACAATACAAGAGATACATAGATTTACGTGGTTCACCCAGTGTGGGCTACGTCCACCAGAGAAATTGCCAGTTCCTTCCTTTATTATTATCCAGCAAATGAAGGGATACAACCTACAGCAAAACCCGCTATAACTTCCTCTTCTTTCTCTCATAGTCTCCTCTCTTAGAATATAATATTCACAATCAACCATAGCCGTAATACATTTCCCTCATAAAAGAGGGTTTCCTTCTAGGGCAAAAAACCCTAACATAATCTCTACCATTAGATCTGCGATCTTATAATGAACAGTCCAGATTTACAATGAAATTACAATATACATTTACAAGGCAATTTTTCCTTCGGGGGCTTTGCCCCCAAACCCCCGCTTGCCCCCAGACCCCCCAGCCAGGGGGATAGCCCCCCCGGATCTCACAGAGGGGGTACCTCCCCTCTGCACTCCCCTGCATGGAAGAGTGTACATACTTCTGGTGTGTAAATACTTCATGGGATATAAACATGGCTGAAAGCAAGGACCTCTGAATCAGGAAGATAATCAGGCTCCACAACCAACACTCCAGTCCTAGCCCTTCCTGATTTCACAAAGATGTTTTTCTCTAGAAATGTGATGCTTCTAGGAAAGGAATTGGCATTGTCCTTATGCAAGAGAGTCGACTTTTGGCCTTTACCTGCAAACAAATATTGGAAAATCAATCTATAAAAATGAAATGTTGGATATTTTTCATGCCATGGATCTTTGGTGCCCTTATCTATTGGGGAAACGCTTCCAAATTAAGACAGATCATCAAAGCCTCAAGTATTTTCTGGAACAACACCTTTCCTCCCCTGAGCAACAAAAATGGGTGACTAAGCTCTTTGGATATGATTATGAGATCATTTACAAGAAAGGAAAAGACAATGTGGTTGTTGATGCACTTTACCGAAAATATGAAGATGAAGGGTCCCTTTTTTCTCTCTTCTTCATTGTACCATATTGGCTCAAATTTGTTCGCCAGGAATGGCTACACGATCCCAAAAGTTCGCATATGATACAACAATTGCAGTCCAATTCTCCAGTTTCCCCAGGGTACTCTTGGCTCAATGAGGAGCTTCAATACAAAGGCCGTTTTTATTTAAGTAAACAGTCAAAACTTAAATCCACGGTACTTTCTAAGCTTCATGCTACACCCACAATTGGGCACTCTGGGTTTACCAAAACCTATGACCGGGTCAAACATTCTTTTTTTTGGGATGGTATGAAATAGGACATTCATAATTTTGTGGCTGAATGTGATGTGTGTCAACACAACAAGGGAGAAACAGTCAAATCTATGGGCACACTACAACCGCTTCCGATTCCACCTTCTATTTGGCGGGATATCTCTATGGATTTTATTGTAGGCTTACCTAAATCAGGAAATAAATTAGACATTATGGTGGTAGTTGATCGTCTTTCCAAGTATGCTCATTTATGTGCTCTTCAACACCCATTTACATCATCCATGGTGGCTCAACGTTTCATGGATCGGGTCCTCAAGCTTCATGGCATGCCGTATTCTATTGTTTCTGATTGCGACCCAATTTCCACCAACAATTTTTGGAAAGAACTGTTCAAGATTCAAGGCACCCAATTGCATCTTAGCACAACTTATCATCCCCAGACTAATGGTCAAACTGAAGTTGTCAACAAATGTTTGGAAACATATTTGAGGTGTTTTTCATCAGAAAGGAAGAATCAATGGGCTCAATGGTTACCACTAGTTGAATGGTGGTACAACACTTTGTACCATACAGCTACCCGCATCACTCCTTTTGAAGCGGTATATGGACAAAATCCACCTTCAGTTCTATCATAGTTTCTAGGTGTCTCGAAGGTCTAAGCGGTTGACCAAATGCTTACAGTTCGAGAGGTTTTTATCCATATCATCAATGAGAATTTGGTCATGGCCCATAATTGCATGAAGCAACAAGCAGATCAAGGTCGCTCTGAATGTCAATTTGCAAAAGGGTATCAAGTGTTTCTTCGACTGCAACCTTACAATAAAAATTCCCTCAAGGCTGACCATTGTCAGAAACTTGCACCCAAATTTTATGGTCCTTATACAGTTCTCAAACATGTGGGACAAGTGGCTTATCAGTTAACTTTTACCAGTCATTCTAAGCTCCATCCTATTTTTCATGTTTCCTTCTTAGAGAAGGTGATTGGAACTAAGTGTCAAACCCAAACCACCCTTCCCGAGTTGGATGAAGAAGGCTCCATTTGGCTACAACCACAAGCAGTTTTGGACCAGCGTAAGCGTTGTCTACGTCAACAAACCATCAAGGAAGTGTTAGTTCAATGGAAAGATATAACTCCAATATAATCCACTTCAGAACCAACTACCATTCTGCAACAATTTCCCCATCTCAAGACTAGAGGACAAGGTTTTTTTTAAGGGGTAGGGCATGTTAGGGACCTAACCCCTCACGTAGGTAGAATAATATATTTCCATGTAGTAAAGGCCAATATTAATAAGGCCTAGCAATAAGGAAGAATAATTCCAATGAAAGAAGACCTAATAGAACTTTTTTCTTCTAGAAGGATCTTCCTCTAGATGGTTCTTTTGATAGACATATTTAGTATAAATATGAGTCAAGGGTATGAGAACTTTTGTCTTGGATATTATTTTCATAGAGCTTTTCTCTATTGGAGGTTTCCCCCTCGAAGAGGCAAGTGAACATTGCTCAGTAATCAAAGTGCTCTTTCTGGTGTTATTCTGGTATCCATTTGGTATTATTGTGGTGTTGTTCTGGTTATATTGTTGTTCATCTGCCATTTCTAGTTATTTATTTATGTTCTGCACACTTTTTTATATCTAGAATATTACAAAAACTTGTTAGATAGGCATGCTTCTGCAATGGCACTCTTTGATGGTAAAAAAAAAAAATGGGTGAAAGTGAGAAAAATACCATAGAAAAGTTCTTCACTAATTGCTACCAAAAGGTCTTGCAAGAGCAAATAGCATTGCATCCAATTACTACAGTTACTGGAAGAAGTAGTTTGTTGATCTGACCATGAAACTGATAATCATTTTGACAAATGCAAATGCTATCTCAGTGTAATGAAAACACGAGACCTTTAGCTTGAAAGCATGGGTTTTGTTGTACTATCCAATCATAAAAACCTAGAAGAAGACAGACCCATGCCAAACTCCCTTGCACGAAAATTTATGAGAAAATATTCTTTGAGTGTTGTGTATGATTTCGTTTTCACCTAATAAATAATATTTGAGAACTGGAGTAAAATATGTATCCATGGTAGCAACAAAACTTAGTGGAATAAATTGCACTGTTGATATAAATGCCAATAATAAGGACTATTGTTGAACTCCTAGAACCTTTCCAACGTTTAGAACAAACATAATTTTTTTTATAATTTTGTACAATGGTTTGGAATTCATCAATAGCTTTCATGCATCTACTTAATTAGATGGAGGTTTTGTTTCTTGACATTTGGTGGGATATTCCTTGCGGACGCATAATTTTTTTTATAATTTGGTACAACGGTTTGGCATTCATCAATAGCTTTCATGCATCTACTTAATTAGATGGAGGATTTGTTTCTTGACAGTTGGTGGGATATTCCTTATGGATGCTTCCTTGAACTTGTTTCAATCACCACCTATGTATTTTCCTTTGCGACCAATAACTCACAACAATGTAGTGAATATCCAATATGGAATTTATCAATGGAGTGGTAGTTATAACATAAGATAGATATGTAAATTTTAATAGAATCAACTTAAAGTGAAAGTGAAAGTGGAATAGTGAGGTGGATGGGTAGGTGAGGTGAGAGAATGAGTGGGGTGAGGTGAGTGGTACTTTTTATTTTATTTTAATATATTTTCTTAAAATATAAAATCAAACTTTTATAATAAAATTACACTAAATGAAGCTAAGCCATGGAAATTGGATGCTTTTAGAAACAACAGGAGTAGAAAAATAGAACAGGAAAGCATATGTCGACCATCTCAACAATAGAACAATTGCGGTGCTACTTTGGTGAATTTTGTTACCAGGGTCTGAAACTTCTTGTAGTGCCTTTAAGGACACAATTTGATCATGACCATATTAGTGCTAAAATTGGCTCCACGGGGGATGGAAATATCCCTATGAGCTGCCAAGAACTCAACAAACCCATTCCTTATATCCATTAGGCTATGGAATCATTCACCCCCTTCCAAACTTCTGCAACTTATTCTGAAACCAAAACATACTACTGCAAACCAAATACAAACTGAATGTTATACTCAAACTGAAAACCAAATAATTGCATGGAAACCTTATTTGTGCACACTACTACTCCTACTCCAATCAACTAAACTGCTTCTTGATCAAGTGTAATCAACTTTCCAATGAAACCATAAAAGCAACTGTCTGATGAAATGTAATCCTTGCTTGCATATAAGTAAGAAGACATGAAGAGAGTACATCATGAACAACAAAAATTCCACAAAAAACATGTACTCACAGTTGCAAATAGATGAGATTCCAAAACTTGCATCATTTGGGATACGTGGAAATGACAAATCCATCCAGGATCTTATTGGATCTTGAGACTTATAAAAAAACTCCAGCTGATCTAAAAAAGGAAATTGCATCAGTTTTAGATCTTCTGCAATTTTATTTGTCTACGAAAATGAAGATTGTTGTAGGTTGATTTCACTTTTGATCACATGTTGCTTAATATTTGTTTCATATTCAAGTACAAGAATGGTGAATGCAGACTTGTTGATCTCCGGTGATAGTTTTTGGAGAAATTTCTTTGACCATTTATGCTCATCTAACTGATGTTATGCAGGGAAATATTCAACTTGTTCTTTATGACTAAACAAATATGGCATATTCCTTTTGGAACTACACCACCTGTCCTGAGATATTTTTGACTCATGATTAAAAATATAAAATATTTGATCTTCACAAATCAGTGGTTGTTATTGGTCTTCAACATCACTGTCTCCATAGTGATCAAACAAAGGTGGACCATTAAGGGATATAACTTGAGAAATATGCTCATAAGCTTTTTCAATGATGGGCTCATTTTATGATCCTGCAACAAAATTCTGTTGGACATACACTTTCTCTTCTTCATAACCAACAAATGGAGTTTGTTCAACTTCAAATATGTCATAAACAAGTTTATTTAAGCAATTTCAAATATGTCATAAACAGGTTGATTTGTTCAACTTCAAATTTTGTATTGAAGAGTTACTTTGGTTCTAGTCGAGCAGGAGAGGAAAAAGATCACCCTTTATATGAGATGGGTCATGGGTTGAGTCAACTGGTTGGTATGGAAAATATAAATTGTTTTTTAAATTGGTGAGGCTTAGCCTTGACTTCACTCGATGGTGACTATAATGAGAAAAGAGAAACAATGTCACGTATATGTTTGTGGCATCAATGAGTGGGTACCGATGAGGTTTTATTAGGTAAATCCATTTCTCGGTTACTCCACATGAGAATATCATGTAAGAGAACAAGTTGCGATACCATTAGTTTCCTTATGAAATAGATTTATTCCTAGATGGAACACTATTAAAATAAATGGTTAGAGTGTTCATTAGATTCATGGCCCTACAACTCTATGTTTGGAATATTTGTATATTCCCCTTACTTAATGAATGAATTTCTTGTTCATACGAAGATAAAATGGAGAGTGCACTAATTATGTTACCCTTGCTAGAAACCATGAAATCATTTGATAGAAAAATAGGGTGCTTTCCCTTAGACATGCTTGGGTTTTGTTGGAATGTGGTGATTGTATGAGGGTTTTAGCTAATAAAAGGAAGAAATTACACATTTTATCAATTTTGTTATCTTGTTGGGTTAAGTGGTTAGGTGGAAAGGGGGAATAGGTGGAATATTCATTAATATCCAATGGGAGATCTTGAAAAAGCAAAGAGAATATAATTTTGTACAATATGGGGTATGGTGCTTACCTCAAAAACAACAAATGGTAGCTAGAGGAGGTTGGTACAACTTCTATGGATAGTGGAAGCCTTGGGAGTCTTTTGTTGGCATGTTTATAGGCAAAGTGTGCTTGTCATTGATGGAAAGAACAACAACGACGATGGCATGTCTACAGGCAAGAACAACAAGAATGATGACATGATTATTGGAAGAGTGTGCAATCAAAGTTCAGGAGGAATACCGCAGAGTTGAACGTAGAGCGCAAGTGTGCGCGAGGGCCGAGGCTAATTCCATTACCAAATCTTAGGAGAGATAGCGTTCTCAGAAATGCATACGAGACCCAAATTCATCAGGACTCAAAAAACCTTTGACACTTAGAAATTATTCCAAGTCAGGAGGATGCACAAGCTCAGGAGGAGGAGCAACAATGGTAGTTGGATCACCAATCCCGAATACCCGATGTCCGTTAGATCAGAGTCCAGTGACTAGAGGATGCGTAGAGGAGAAGTACATATCTGATCCATTGGATCTGAGTGTCGAGGACCAACAACCGTCAAATCTAGTATAACTGCGAAGAGGATAATGGCCGAGAGCCATCCTCCAACTCCACGAAATGCAAAGTCACAATGAGATTTGAGCCATTGGATCTAGAGGACACGTAGCAAGAGATCAACATTTCGTTGACTGAAAATTCAAAGGTAAGAGTTGTAGGAACTCACAATGTCCGAGTTTGCGAGTTAATATAGACCATTAGATCACGGGGAGTTGTGAGTCGGTTATCTAGAGTAGGTTTCGGAAAATCAAAATTCGAAATAAGGGAGGTGAGTAGTCCTCCAACTTCATGAAATGAGAAGTCCCAATAAGATCTGGACCATTAGATCACTAAGGATTGTGGGTTGTTGATCTAGATTATTTTAGATATCGGGAGTTCGAAGAGTCAGGGTTGGCTCACGTTCAAACACCCGACACACAAGGTCGTGATTTGATCACAACCATTGATCAAAGGGAGATCATGGACCGTTGATATGGCACGATGAAGAACAAAGTTCGAGTTCTCAAAGAATATATCTAGACCATTGAAATACGGAAGATCATGGACCGTCAATTAGGTAACCTGCGAAGTCATGAAATCTCGATTCACGAAGGTGATATCTGGATTGTTGGATCACTCAGAATTGTGACCATTGATCTGAAAGGGACACATGTCAGTAGATTGTCATCTATAGGGAAAATCAAAGGAAGGTTTAATGGTTGGAAAGTTTATATTTTTGAACCCCGAATACCCGAAGTGATTCTGATCGTCGATCCAAAATGGACATGCGTTGTTGGATCGTGGACTCCGGGTGAAATGCTCTGGGAGTAAGCAAAATTTGAGAATCAAAACTCCTGAAGACCGAAAGGAGAAATCGATCTCGTCCATTGGTTTGGAGGGCCACATGTCACCTGATCATTGATACTAAGGATCATGCATGGACAGAGGAAAGAAAAAGCAAAGGAAAATAGATCAGAGCCATTGATCGAAGGAGCACCATCAAGATCATGAGATCGACGGTGCCATCGTATTGCAAGGCCAGAACATGCTCGAACTTAATTTTTCTTGAGCGGGCCACAATCGAAAGCATGGTTTTAGGGAAAGCATGCGTGGAGGCTCATAGTGAATTACGGGGAGAAAAGTGGATTGCCCTCAAATCGCCTATGGATGCACCTACAATCGCATGGTCACGTGAAGTTCATAGCCCAAGTTCATATCGATAAATGGAGATAACACTCACTAGACCGAGATCGAGAAGAACTTGTTGAATAGGCGTTTGGTCACTGCCAGAGGTCATGTGAAGGAAGGGGCTTAGAAGCCAAAGAAGCCAAAGATGACTGATTGTAACTGACACAGAAGACAAAGAGTTTTGATTGTCAGAGAAGCCAAATAATCTCAGGAAAATGACCACTGATGATGAACACATTCAACATAACCGTGAGAGAAGATGAAGAGTTGTTATGATGATGATGTAGAGGACTCGGCGTGTGAAAGACTTGCAGAACAAAGAAGAGGTGTTGATCTTCTCCTCAGCAAGGCTGTGGGCAGGATGAGATGTAGTGAACAACCTGAAGTGTAGAACAATGACATAGTGAAGAGCATGAAAAGGTATAGTGTATAGCTGGGACATGGCGCACAGAGAAAAAAAACACAGAAGAACAAAATGCACAATGTATGGGTGGAGGAAGACAATAATGCAGGAAGAGCAAAGCAGTGTAGTAGAACAATGATGAGAACTGGTAAGACATTGATAAACACGGTATCACTGTAATAAATTTCAGGAAGCAAAGATTTATATTTCAGGGTTGTAGGGAGGTGTTAGGGAGGACTGTTGTCCTTAGAGTTTCAAGTGGGTGCTTGAACATAGGGAGTTGTAGCTTCCATCTGGTTGCATCTAGAAAAACTAGGGTGGTAGGGTGGTGCAAGGGAGAACTATTGTTCTCTTTTATATAGGTTGGTTCCTGTGTAACTGTAAGTTGGCAATTTCATCCAGTTGGTGTTGGAACACTCAGGGAGTTGGTGCTTCCTTCTAGTTGGTGCTAGAGAAATGAGAGAGTTGGTGCTCTTAGCAAGTTGCTTCTTGTAAAACATAGGTTGTAGCCTCAAGAAGAGTTGGAGCTCAAAAGAATGATAATGTATAGAAAATAAATATTGCTTATCATATCAAGAAGAAGAGGTTTTTCCCTTTATGGATTTCCTCAGGAAATATCTGTCTCTGTATGTTTCATGTGTGTGATTTATGTTGAACATTCTATTTCTTAATTCCCTACTTTATGGTGATTGTCATTGAGTGTTCTGTAAAGAGCTTAAAATGGGAACAATTTTTTAATCACAATAACAATTGATTCACCCCCCCTCTCAGTTGTCCAACAATTGGTATCAGAGTTGGTTCCTTTTACCTAAGGGTAGATCCTAGAGCTTAAACATAACTACTCATATAGGAAATTCAACCAACAAGGCCCCCCTATTAAATGGAACAAACTTTACCTTCTGGAAAGTTAGGATGAGAATCTACATAATGGATTTAGGTGCAAATGTCTGGGATGTGGTAGAGACTGGTTATGTAATTCCAGTTGTACTAGCTTCTAAGGATGACAAGCTAGAATTCAACTTCAATGCTAAGGCTATGAATGCTATTTTGAGTGGGCTTGCAGAAACAAAATTTGTAAAAGTTATGCACTTTGAATCTGCCAAAGAAATGTGTGACAGACTCATTAGTAGTTATGAAGGTAATGAGAAGGTAAATGATGCCAAGCTTCAAACCTACAGATTACAGTTTGAACAACTAAAGATGAAAGAGGATGAAAGTGTTGGGAAGTACTTTCTGAGAGTTGAAGAACAAGTAAATGCAATGATAGGACTTGGTGAAAAAATTGAGGATGTCGCTTTAGTTCAGAAAATTTCGAGATCTTTGCCAGATAGGTTCAACCCAAAGGTCTCTACTATAGAAGAACTTAAAGATATAAAATATCTATCTATTGACCAACTCCTAGGAACTCTGATTTATTATGAAATGAGGATAGGTAAAGATAAACCCTCCTCTAGAGAAGCATCATTTATATAATATAAGAATGAGGATTATGAGCCTGATGAAATTGAAGAAACATTTCTGAGAAGACTAAAGAAAGGATCAGGCAAGTACCAAGGCAAATTTCTCTTCAAATGTTTTAACTGTGGAAAGATAGGTCACTTTGCATCTAAGTGTCCACACAAGAAACACGATCAGAATTCTGAAGGTGAAAAGAAGTACGAACCCAAGAGATTTGGTAAAAAGAAAAGTCTATGTGTAAACAATGATGACTCTTCAGAAGACACAGATAGTGACTCTTACTGTGAAGATATTATTAATGACTTTATGCTTATGGCCAAAGAGGATTATGATAATAAAGGCACATGTAGTGATGTTGACAGTGAATAAGTTGTGGTTGACTTGGAAGGAGAACTAATCAGAGCTCTATAAGAAATTGCTAGACTCAGATATAAGAAGAAAAAGAAAAAAACAATTGTTGATACAGTTAGAGAAAGACAATAAAGGACCTGATGAAGACTTTTCCCTACTAAAGGTGGAATTAGAAGAGGCAAAGAAAATAGAGGACATTCTGAAATATCAACTATCATAAAAGAAGGCAAGATGTGAAGCCTTCGAAGAAGAGGTAATAAAAACCAGAAAAGAGATGGAGAATTTTAAAACATGGTATCTCCAAAATCTTCCAAGCTTTAAAGCCACAATAGAACTTAACGACATTCTGAGAAAACATAGATATCCTTGGTTGAAGACTGGTTTAGGTTATGTAAATGGTTCAAGCAACAAACAACCAGAAAGAAAAGAGCTAGAAATATGATCAAGTTCCAAGTTAGCAGACATTCAGACCATGAGAGTACTCTGTCACCAAAATCTAATAAAGACAAGATGATCCCTGATAAAAAACAAAGAGATAAGAAGATGGAGCAACAAATGTCAAGAAGAAGGCCATCCTTCAGATACCAAAATTTCTTCTATGGCTGATGTTTTTAATGTTCTAATTTTGGTCATAAGATTTCAAATTGTCAAATTAAGTTTAAAGACATGCATTTGGGTAGGTCAAGAAATAAGCAATCTTTACAACATAGAACTAAGTAGCCAATGAATAGACAACATATCACCAATCACTTTGACCTACTGAACAATGAGCTCGAATGTTATAACTGTCATAACTTCGGTCACAAAGCTGCAAAATGCCATCTGAAGAAGTACAAGGCAGATCCAAGGATAAATCCTTTAGCTAGAAATGCCAGCACATAGAAAAATAAAGATAGTGAAAAATGTGGTCTAGTACTTTCAACTCAAAAACAAAAAGACCCCTGGTATATAGAAAGTGGATGTTCCAACCACATGACTAGAGACACGGATAAGTTTTTGTCTATAAGTAAAAGAAAAACAAGAAATGTAACCTTTGGGAATGATGAACCAGGTAAAATCAAGGGTAAAGGGATGGCAAGTTTGATTAATGGTAAAGGAAAATCCCAGGATGTTCTACTTGTAGATGGGATGAAACATAATTTTCTTAGTGTAAGTCAAATGTATGATAGAGAATGTGAAGTGGTGCTCGCTTCCAAGGATTGTAAGATAAAATTTGTAAATTCAAGTCAAGTGGTCATTAAAGGCATAAGGACAGAAAATAACATCTATGTGCTGAAAGAAGATAAAGAAGAGTTTCATCTAAGAAAACATGATGAAAGATGGTTATGGCATAGGAGACTTGGAAATATAAACTTTGACCACTTAATCAAGCTCAAAAATCTTGAGGCGGTAAAAGATCTTCCAAGAATATCAAAGCCATAAGACTCTGTGTGTAAACCCTGCCAAGTAGTAAAGCTAACCAGGACACAGTTTAAATCCAAGATCTCTTCTTCAACATAGAAACCACTCCAATTAGTTCATATGGATTTATGTGGACCATCAATACAAGAAGGCACATAGAAGGAAAAATACTTTATGATGATCATTGATGATTACTCCAGACTTACTTGGGTTTCTTTTCTCAAAGAAAAAACTGAAGCATTTGAGAAATTTAAAATATTTAAGGATTTAATTGAGAATCAAACAAACAAGAGGTTAAAGGCAGTAAGATTAGACAGAGGCGGAAAATTTATGTCAAGTGATTTCAAGGAATTCTGTGATAAACATGGGATCAAGAGAGAATACACAATCCCAAGAACTCCACAACAAAATGGAGTAGTTGAGAGGCAAAACAGAGCAGCTCAACAAATGGCCAGGTCAATGATGAATGAGAAGAACATTGGTCAAACTTACTAGGTAGAAGCAATACACACAACAGTCCATATTCTCAACAAAGCCCACCTCATACCACATAGTAACACGACACCATATGAATTGTGGTATGGAAGACCTGCTTCAATCAAACGCTTAAAAGTCTTTGGGAGTAAGTGCTACATAGAGAATAATAATGAAAACCTTGGAAAGTATGATGACAGGTATGATGAAGGCATATTCTTAGGATATGATACCAATAGTAAAGGATATAGATGCTTTAATAAAATATTTCATAAATTAGTTGATTGCATTGATTTAAAGGTTGATGAAGGAGTTCCAATAAGAGAGGTGAGAAATATTGAGTCTACTACAGAGGACACAACTAAAACTGAAGATGAACAGGTCCAAGAATCATATGGAGAAGAGACACCCAAACAAGAAGAGTCAGGGAAACAATCAACATCAAATCCTTCCTCCAGAATTACTCAAAAGAATCATCCTGAAATTCAGATAATTGGTGAGAAAGACAAAGGTGTACAAATGAGGAGAAGGATAATCAAAGACACCGAGCAATCAATATATCCCTCATATCCATGGTGGAACCCAAGAACTTTAATGAAGCTAGTAAAGACGTAATTGGTTAAAATCAATGGATCAGGAACTGGACCAAATTGAAAAGAATGACACTTGGGAACTCGTTCCTAGGCCAACAAATAAAAATGTAATAGGATCAAAATGGGTCTACAAAAATAAGATGAATGAGCAAGGAAATATTGTAAGAAATAAGGCTAGATTGGTCTACAAAGGATATGCTCATATAGAAGGACTGGATTTTGATGAAACATTTGCACTCGTAGCAATATTAGAAGCTATCATAATGTTTCTAGCCTATGCTTGTCATAAACAGTTTAAATTCTATCAAATGGATGTCAAGTCATCTTTTCTAAATGGAGATCTAAAAGAAGAAGTCTATATGGAACAACCAGAGGGTTTCCAACTGTCAGATAACCCTGACTTTGTCTGCAAGCTGAAGAAAGCCTTATATGGATTGAAACAAGCTCCTCATGGCTAGTATTACAGACTGGATAAGTATCTTCAAGAAAAAGGGTTCAAGAGAGGAACAATTGACAACAATATATATATCAAAACAAAGGGTAATGATTTTCTCATTGTGTTGGTCTATGTAGATGACATCATCTTCAAAAGCAATAATGCTTCATTGGTACAATGGTTTTCTTCTGCCATGCAGTCTTAATTTGAAATGTCTATGATAGGGGAACTGTCATTTTTTCTTGGTCTGCAAATTACTTAGAGGTTTGATGGATTATTTATTTCTCATGAGAAATATCTAAGAGATATGTCGAAAAGGTTTCAAATGGAAGATTCCACACCTATGAGCACACCTATGGTCACTGGATGCAAGTTAAGAAAGGATGATGAATTAACTGATGTTGATCAGAGTTCATATAGGTCTATGATAGGCAGCCTATTGTACATCACAACATCACGTCCAAACATAATGCATGTTGTTGGAATGGTAGGAAGGTATCAGGATGCACCTAAACATAGTCAATTGTTAGCTGTCAAAAGAATATTCAGATACTTGAAAGGAACAATGGACTATGGCCTATGGTATCCCAAGAATCAAAATTTTCAACTATCAGTCTATTCAGATGTTGATTGGGCTAACTAAGTGGTTGAAAGGAAAAGCACGAGTGGAGGTGAATTCTTCTTAGGAGATTCCCTTGTATCATGGTTGAGCAAGAAGAAATGTTCCATTTCCGTATCGAATACAAAAGTTGAGTACATTGCAGCCACCACTTGTTGTACCCAAGTATTATGGATGATTCAAAGACTTGCAGACTTGGAGGTAAAATATACAACACCGATCCCAATTCATTGTGAAAATACTAGTGCAATCAGTGTGTCAAAGAATCCTGTATTTCACTCCAAGACCAAGCATATACCCATCAAGTATCACTTCTTGAGGGAACAGGTGACCAACATAGTTGTTTCTTTGCATTATATTCCATCCAAAGATTAGATTGTTGATATCTTCAATAAACTGCTTGCAAAATCTCAGTTTGAGTATTTACGCCAGAAGTTGTGCGTGACCCCATTATCAACCTAAGAAATTCCATCTTGTTAGGGGGAGTATGTGTTGGTTGAATATATGATACCTCCGAAAAATACTGCAACAACTCAAGGGGAGCCTATTTTCTTTTACATTGATGTCAAAGGGGGAGAAAAGTTGATGCTACAGTTGGAGGTCTAAGTAGAATAGTGCAACCTTTCAGGGTTGCCATCAATGCCAAAGGGGGATTTTGTTGGCATGTTTACAGGAAGACTGTTCTTGTCATTGATGGAAAGAACAAAAATGACGATGGCATGTCTATAGGAAAGAACAACAACAACAATGGCATGATTACGAGCAGAGTATGCAATCAAAGCTCAGGAGGAATAGAGCAGAGTTGCACGCAGAGCGCAAGTGTGCGCTAGGGATGAGGTTAATTCCATTACCAAAGCTCAGGAGAGATAACGTTCTCAGAAATGCAGACGAGACCCAAAGTCATCAGGACTCGCAGAACCTTTGACACTTAGAAATTCTTCCAAGTCGGGAGGATGCGCAAGATCAGGAGGACAAGCGACAATGGTCATTGGATCGCCAATCCCGAATACCTGATGTCCATTGGATCAGAGTCCAGTGACTAGAGGAAGCACAGAGGAGAAGTACATATATGCTCCATTGGATCTGAGTGCCAAGGACCAAATGGCCATCGGATCCAGTATAACTACGAAGAGGATAGTGGATGAGAGCCATCCTCCAACTCCACGAAATGTGAAGTTGTGATGAGATCTGATTCATTGGATGCATAGGACATGTGGTGAGAGATCAAAATTTCATTGAATGAAAATTCAAAGGTGAGAGTTGAAGGAACTCACGATGTCCGAGTTCACGATTTGATCTAGACCGTTAGATCATGGGGAGTTGTGAGCCGTTGATCTAGAGCAGGTTTTGAAAAATCGGAAGTCGGAAGAAGGGAGGTGAGTAGTCCTCAAACTTCACGAAACGTGAAGTCTCGATAAGATCTGGACCGTTAGATAATTGAGGATCGTGGGTCGTTGGTCTAGATTATTTCGGATATCGAGAATTGTAAGAGTTAGGGTTGGCTCACGTTCAAACACTCGACACGTGAGGTCATGATTTGATCACATCCAACGATCAAAGGGAGAGCGTGGATCATTGATTTGGCACGACGAAGAACAAAGTCCGAGTTCTCGAAGAAGAGATCTAGACCATTTAAATATGGAAGATTGTGGACCGTCGATTAGGCAACCTCTGAAATGCGAATTCGCGAAATCCCGATTCACAAAGGTGAGATCTGGACCATCGGATCACTGAGGATTATGACCGTTGATCTGAAAGGGACACACGTTAGTGGATTGTCAGCTCTGGGGAAAAGCAAAGGAAGGTTGAAAGGTTGGAAAGTTTATATTTTTGAACCTCGAATACCTGAAGGGATTGTGACCATCGATCCAAAATGGACACGCATTGTTGGATCATGGACTCCAGGTGAAATGCTCCGGGAGCAAGCGAAATTTGAGAATCGAAACTCCCGAAGCCTGAAAGGAGAAATCGATCTCATCTGTTGGTTTGGAGGGCCACATGTTACATGATCATTGAGACTAAGGATCGTGCGTGGACAAAGGAAAGAAAAAGAAAAGGAAGATAGATCAGAGCCATTGATTGAAGGAGCGCCGTCAAGATCGTGAGATCGATGATCCCATCTCATTGCGGGGCCAGAACATGCTCGGGCCTTAATTTTTCTTGAGTGGGACACAATCGAAACCATGGTTTTAGGGAAAGGACGCATGGAGGCTCATAGTGAATTGTGGGGCGAAAAGCGGGTTGCACTCAAACTACCTAAGGATGCGCCCGCAATCGCATGGTCATGTGAAGTTCATAGCCCAAGTTCATATCGATAAATGGAGCTAGCACTTGCTAGACCGATATCGGGAAGCACCTATTGAATAGACGTTTGGTCACCACTGGAGGTCACGTGAAGGAAGGGGCTTAGAAGCCAAAGAAGCCAAAGACAATTTAGTGTTTTTGTTACTGATTTTATACATGGTATCAGAGCAAGTGCTCTGAGTTATAGTGAGCAATGTTATTTTGGCAGGGTTTGAAGGGGGAAACTTGGTTGTTTGTTTTCTATTGGAAAATGGATAAGAAGATGAATGATTTAATCATATATGAGGATTGGTTGGAATGGATTTCCAACTACTTGTAATGGAAAGTCAAAATGTTAGCTATTCTCAGGGAAAACAAAATTTGGAGCTTTGTCATCCCTGTAGTAGTTGTTCCCATAGAAGACCCTATTTCTTTGGATGTTCATGAGGGAAAGGAAGCCAAAGATCAGAGGCTTATTTTGGATGGAGTGAAGGACTCACTTATCCCACACTTAGCTGAGAAGAAGACAACTTATAAGATGTGGGAGAAACTGAAAAATGTGTATGAGGCGAAGAATGAGAATCAAAAGATGGCCTTAAAGGAAAAGATGCATGATACTAAGATGGATAAGGGTGAGAGTGTGGATTATTATCTGACTCGAGTAACACAGGTGAAATATGAGTTGGTTGCAATTGGGGAAGCATTTCAGATTCAAATTTGGTGATGATAGCCTTGAAAGGCTTCAACAAGGAATGAGAAGTCTTCGTGAAGTGTGTGGTGGGTCAGGAACATTTACCATACTGGAGCATATTGTGGGATGATTTCACTCAGGAGGAGATCCAATAAGGATCTCAAAGTAGTGGATATAAGGGATATGAAGCTAATGAAGAGAATCTTGCTCTTACAATAAAGAGAAAAAGTAAGAAGCATGGGAGTTCTGGGAAATACTTGAGCAAAGTCAAATGTTTCATTTGAAACAAGTATGGCCACCTTGCATCCCATTTTATGGAGAGGAAGAAGAATATCAAGGATAAGGAAGGGCCAGTTGCAGCGGCACCAACAAAAGTAGAGGACTTTGTGGACAAGTTTGAGAAGGAATTCTCATTGTTTTTTCTCGTGTCAAGTGTCAGGAGTACTGGATTTGGGAGTGATAGTATATGGATCATTGGCAGTGGAGCCTCATGTCATATGAAAGGAATATGGTGTGTATTCCTCAGTATCACAGAGACAGGTCCAGACCGACTAGTTGAAAGTGAGAGGGGAATGGAACGAGAGGTATGTGGAGTTGGAAGGGTCAAATTATAGCTCGAGTTTGGACAACTCCTATAGGTTGATGGATTTTTGTTTATACTAGGGATAAGGGTTAACCTTCTCTCGGTGCAAGCCTTGGGATATGTTGGATATGAAAAATTGTTCAAGGTTGGACATGTCTTTATCTATATAGAGGGAGTAGATCCGGTTGAGCCACAGTTGATTGGTGATCATTTTGATAGGTTGTACATTGTGTGAGGACAACCTACAGTTGGAGATTTAGAGTCAGATGAGGAGCAGGGGGCTCCTGAGAATGTAGTGGGCCCCAGGATTCAATATCGATATCTTAGGGAAGATAGGGAGTCTCTTTTGAGAACCGATAGGAGGCTGATCTAGTGTGAATGGACAAAAGCCTCAGGTGGAGTGGATTCTCCTAGGAGCTCAGGGTTCAGAGTGGTTTCTAGGAGGAGGTATTCAAGCTCAAATTCAGTGTAGGTTTTGAGGTTGGTTCCAGGTTTAGAGGGAGCTCCTATTGCGAACAATGTGATGGACTCGAGGACAAGACTAGGTGATGGTGATGGCAGTGTGTACCACCCTCGCTAAGAGGGAGTGTTAACTTTTATAGCTCTAGAGGTACTCCACATGTTTTGTCTTGTATGTGGAAGTGACCTTTAATTTTCACTACTAGGAACTTGATTTTGTAATAGGTGTTTTATAAAGTTGTAATAAAGTGACTCTTTTATTAAAGTTACTTTTGGTAAAAGTGACCTTCTAATATATTATTAAAGTGCACTTATGTCATAAAGTGAAACATACTTTAGTAAATTTAAGTGATTTATTTTGGCGGGAATGAATCATGTCCCTTGATATTGGAAAGGAAATATTAGATCTTGGCCATTGGATTTAGGGATGGGGAAGGTGAAAATTCATTTTTTGTTATAAGAGTAAGCCTAGGGTAGTGTGCAAGACAAGATAAAAGAGTTTTGAGAGAGATATTGGAAGAAAGTGTAGGTATCAATTGTTGGCACCAATTTCAAGAGATCTTGGGCACAAATTCCAAGGGGATATTTTTGTTTAGAAGTTGTTGAAGTTTACTGTAGGGTTAGAGGTTGTACTGTACGGATCTGTATAGGTCGTACAATAGGAAGTGGGAACGAAAATCGAGGTTGTATTTGGCATGGTTTTCGAGGAATCTTGTGGGTTTTTGTTGTTGGAAGATAGTTGTACAGAGCAAGACTATACAACAGTAGATTGGCACAGTTTTCAAGGTATTGATTTTTGGCAGGGTCGTACAACAGTATGGATTTTTGGGCACGGGTTTCTAGGAAAAAATTACGGGACAATTTTGGGTGTCTACAACTTCTCTCTTGCTTCCATGTATTACTATTATAGATTTTAATTCTTCCTGAATATGATAATAAATATCTCTTGGTGGTTTTCCCCAAACTGCGGTTTTCCTTGGCTGGTTGCCAAAATATGGGTGTGCACTTATGTTTTGTAACTCTTGTTTATTGTTATTTTCAACTGAAATTTACTTAATAATGCGTGTTTCCTCTTATGATATAGATGAATGTGGGTGATTACATATCAAAGTTCATTTAAGACAAAAATATGTGTTTGTTAAGTGTTTGACAAAATTCCTATATGAGTTAGTGCTTTTATTACTGATTTTCTACATCATGTGTTGTGTCACACTAAGACAAATTTTCAAGGCTTGCAATAAAATGTGATTTTACAAGTTTTTAAGGCCACAACAAGAACAATTTTCTCAAAAGGGGTTGGAACAAAGGATTAAAATAAAATTTTAAGACTTGATGGGATCTTTGAAGAGTGTCAAGGACTTATTGAACTTGAAATTTTTTCTAATTCATTTTCTTATCTCAAAGATAATTTTATTGAGGTTCAAAATCCTACATAAGGAGGGGCCCCAATCCTTTTTTTCCTTCTTCAAATGAGAAAGATAAAAAGGTATGGTTAAGTTTTTTCTTTCTCAACACCTACCAAAGAAATTTTTCTCTGGTAGGCATAATGGAAACCATAGTGCACTATACCATTGATGTAGTGCACAAAATTGTTTTAGCATATAACCAATGAATTTCTTTAGGATATTGTATAATTTTTGACACTATATTGAATACAAAGAAAATGTCTAACCTTGTGTGTGTTAAATAAACTAGACTTCCAACAAGTTGCCTATGATAATGTAACATCCAAAGGGGAATTCAAAGAGTCAAAAGAAGGTATCCAAAGGTCTCAAATATTTGGAAGGCCATTAGAAGTCCTTGATAAATAGAGTTTTGTACTCTAGGGAAAGTGGATTTTTTCTTTAGCACTGCAAAAAAAAATCATGTTAATGGAGAAGCCATCTGCACTGGAAAACATTCTATAGGAGATATCTTATGTTCTTGTGGAATCATATGTATATTGCTCTCTTTGTTTTCATGATATGTTGGAAAAGGTTTTATTCTCTATTGTTGTAGACTATTTTTAAGCATTTAGTGTCATGTCCCACTTTTTCTATATAATTTTAGCTAACATTCAGTATCAAGCTAGAGCTTGCAACTTTGATTGAAAGTTTTACTCAATCTACTACAGGTGGTTATACGGTTTATGAAATATGATTGGCTATGAACTTATTCCAACCCATTATATTGCATTTATCTTTTAAAGCTCATATTTTTCTTTTCTCTTGCTATATTAGATTCAGTGCATGCATATGTGTTTGCATTCTTCACTTTCCATTTTTTCATTTATTTTTAGAAATCATATATTTTAAAATCATAAACTATTAAAGGTAGCCAACTCATAATTTGAAGGGTTCCTTATTCCAAATGGCGTGAATTTTAACTAATACTTCTCCATGGGGTGACCCTCTGATGTTGATAGTGGGACATTTTCCCCTTGTCAATATGAAACAATAGCAAAAAAGAACCTAGTAAGTTGTAATTACATACTTTATTATTGTTATATATTGCATTTATTAGTTTTGTTGTACTCACTTTTCTTATTCATAAAATATTAATAAAATAACTCACATCATTTCTAAAGACTATAACAAAAAAGGAGAGATGGCACTTAGACATGATTACTTATATTTGTGCAAAAGGGAGAAAGTTCTAGGGGTATTAATCATAGTAGTTCTAAGCATGTTAGCCATGGTATGATTCATTCAATATTTTTCAAGGAAATTTAAAATGTAATTCACCCAACATATCTAATACATTTTCATGGCACCTATTCATTCTATGACATGCATTGCATATCAATGTTTGAGCACAGATCATGGAGGTGAGACCGAACAAAGAAATCATTTTTTTGTCATCAATGAAATATAGGGAAAATGCATTTAATTATGATGAAAGTATACAAGTTATTGATGAAGGAAATATTTTAAAAGCTGGCAGTGGTATGATTTTCCATAATGAAATTTTTTGACATAGTCATGAGGGAATGGTTTAAAGAATACGACAAAAAATTGGAAAAAATAAGTAGTGTTAATGGGTACAGAGAATTACAACATTTTTATATAAGTTTCCCAAATTTACGTTTTGATGATAAACATGTCATTCACAAATTCCAGTAATTATCAAGAGAATGAGAGAGATACCATATTAGGTGAAACATGTTCAAATTATTCTTCTATGTACTCACTCATGCTTTTAGTCCTTTGCCTTTTATATTTCATTATATATTGTCATTGAAAATTATAAGTGGCTTTATATTCTATTGCTTTGAAAAAATTTAGTAAGAACATCTTAGTGCTCACTGATAAAGGCAAAGACTAGAAAAAACACCAACAAATGTTGACAAAAATCCATATTTAAAAATATCCTAAAAAATTCAAAGAGGCCCATGTTATAGCAAGATTTTCCTCACCCCATGCATTCTTGCACAAAAGGCCTTTTTCCATTTCCCTATGCAAACTTGAAGTCCCTTTTTGCAAATCCCAGAGATAAAAATATTTTTTTTTCTACATATACACACCTTGCCTACTATACAACATGTGTATACACAAATTGTACCAATACAACCCACGCACATCAGGAAATGTGCCCAAAATTTAAAAATAATGTATGGTTTCCATGTCAAGTCACGAGATCAATGATCCTTGGCCTTCCATATATTGGAAACGTTTCAAATCGACCTTTCAATTCCATTTGAAGGCTATAAAAGGGCCAAATTCGAGTTATGGAAAGAGGAGAAAGAATTCAACTTTGAGAGAAAAGTTACTCTGGAGAAATCATTCACTTCACATTGAGTCTACATCCCTTTTTCCTTTAAGTCTGAACACATTATTCAACCACCAAGCTCTTTCCTTACTGATTGAGAACTCCATTGTCTTTCTTATATGAGATTTCCTTTGGTGGAGGATTGAAGTGGTGGAGGCCCATCTGGAAGGAAGCTAGTTTCTCGGTTCCGAACCGTGCCGACACGGAAGTCTGCAACTCATTCACTTATGTTGATTATATATTAATAGAAATGCTCTTTTCTCATCCAATTAATATCTTGCAAATATTTGAATTATTATTCCATGGGCGTATTTGTTATGAATGTTTATGGATTATGCTATTGAATGTGATAACATCATATATTATCATCATATGCTTGCGTTGCTTGGGTGTTGAGGACTAGTTGCAGGTATATTGCTTTGAGTCAAGTGCTCAACGGTGGACTTTATTGAACGTCTGGATGAGGTAGGCCTATTATCTTGTCTTGTTAGAATATTTGTTTATATAACATACTTGAGACTAGAGTTGATATCTCCAGTCATTTTTGTCTGTTGTGGTTTAAACCCCTAGCCATAGAGAGATTTTCCCCGTAACAGAATTGGCGACCATACTAGGGATTGAATCTTCTTTTTCGGGTTTTGGAGTGTTTTTCTTCTTAGATTTCTCTCGTTCAAATTGAATTTCTTGTCGTATGATTACTTGACAACCTCTGTTTACTCTGGGTCTGAGTCTTTTAGCCTTCTCCTTAGCCTAGCTTTTTTTTGACACATATACGCGGGTTTTTGCTTGACAGTCGCATACATACACGTGTTGTACTTCTGCAAGTTGCGTACATACGCGCTTTTCCATTGAACAGTCACGTACATCAACCTTTGTTGCTTGATTGCTGGGTTTGGTGGTTGCTGGGTAAGTTTTGATGTTTGTTGAGTCTTTTTGGATCTCTGTGATGACTGTTAAGTGTGTGTGGAATGACAAGAAACCTGTCTTTGGTTGAATTTTTGGGCGGTGCCTTTCTCATCATATTTTAATTTTGATTGTCCTTGCACCTTGGACTGGGTGTTTTTCTCCTTTATATCCTACTTGTGTTGCCTTTGTCTATACACAGTAGAGTCTTTATATCAAGTTTTTGTTCAGTCCTTTCATTTTCATTTTTCTTATATTGAAAATACAAAAATATTAGGCATTTAACATTGACTGGCATTTTGATCTCTTGAGTCTTTGCCATTTATATTAGTGCATGTAAAGAAAGATTGCTTTTTTATTTAGAATTGCATTTTTAAGAAGCATATCATTCATTGGAAATTGAAGTTAGGACTTTGCATTGTATTCATATTCATTTATTTTACTTGCTGAGTAATAAAATCACTAGTTTTACGACCGCACCTTTTGAGTAAGCAAGGCCATTAAAATTAACACTATAATTTAAAATTGATTAGTAACGATTTTATTTTCTAGGGTGCACAAACTATCTTTGGATTTAGTGCCTTGGAATAGGATTTTGTGAGTAAACTTCTCCAAGGCTATTAAATCAACATATGTGTCTGACTAAGGGAGTGGAGAAACCCATTGTATAATAGATAATATCAGGAGGCTCCACTTACACCGGAGTTAAGCATGAGGTCGTGTTGTAAATTCGAACCTTGTACAATATCTAATGTAAACAAATATTCAGAAAAAGAACATAAATGATACAATTGCAAATAAAAACATTACACAGAGATTTTTCCCCTGGAAACCCAAACCGGGAAAACCAACATATTATATATTATTCATCATGTTACAATGTTTACAATACAAAATACATATAGGATCCAGCGACATCCAAAACCCTAACCCAATGAACTGGATTAGTCCAAAAACCTAATTCCTTAACCGGAAATAGAAAACCATCGGCAAAGAAACCATGTGCCGAAAAACCACCTAAATATAATGCGATCCCGAAAAATGTGGTCCCGATGCCGATTTTTTTTTTTTGGGGTCGTTGCCACCGAATAACTGCGTGGGGGGCTTCGCCCCCCTGTGCGCCCGACAAAGAATATAACACATACCCAACATTCTCCCACTTATTTTTTTCTTTGCATACAGGGGGTTACAGGGTTACATAGTCAACAATCTAGGGCAACAATGCCCATGGATCCTCTACACCAAGAGAACTTCTCAGTGCTCATAGATTTTGTTAATGAGTCTGCAACATTCTTCAAAGTGTCCACCTTCATTAGTGATACTTTATTTTCTTGAATCATGTCTCTCACAAAGTGATATTGAACATCAATGTGCTTTGTCTTTGAATGATAAGCAAAGTTCTTCGCCAAAACAATTGCACTCTGGATGTCACACTCTATCCTTACAACTTCCTGTACCAACCCAATACTCGAACACAATATTTGTAACCATAATGATTCCTTACTTGCATGAGTGGCTGCCATGTATTCATCTTCTGCAGTTGAAAGTGCCACTACAACCTATCTTTTTCTCATCCAACTTATTGCTCCTCCAAACAGGTTAAACACATACCCTCTTGCGGATCTCCTACGATCCAAATCTCCAGCCCAGTCTGCATCCACAAAGCCATGTATATCCACCCCTCTGTCCAATCTCGGTCTTCCTTCGTAGCACAATCCATAGCTAGTAGTTTCATGCAAATACCTGAAAACCTTTTTTACTGTTGTCCAATGCTCCTTCCCTGGTTTTGACATATACCTGCTCAAAACTCTCACTGCATGTGCAATGTCCGGTCTAGTACAAACCATTGCATACATAAAACTTCCAACTGCACTCGCATATGGAGCACGAGACATGTCCTCCTCCTCTTCATGTGTCTTGGGACACTAATCCGCAGATAACTTTACACCAACAAGAATAGAAACCTTGACCAATTTACATTCCTACCTATTAAACCTATTGACATATTTACTCTGATTTAACCAAAGTTTCCTCCTTTTTCGATCTCTTTTAATTTCCATGCCCAAAATGAAATTTGAAGCACCAAGATCCTTCATGTCAAATTTAGATCAGGACAACTGAGTTTTCACATCCTGGATAATCTCCTTGTTGTTTCCTTTCAGCAACATGTCATCCACATACAAGACTAAATAAGTCAAATGATCACCAATTAACTTGAAATACACACAATGATCCTATTTGCTTCTTGTGAAGCCAAGTCCCAATATATAAGTATCAAATTTTTGATACCACATCATTGGTGATTGTTTTAAACCATACAGGGACTTTTTCATCTTGCATACCAGTTCCTTCTTTCCTTTCACAACATAACCTTTTGGTTGCTTCATATAGATTTATTCTTCCAGATCCCCATGTAGGAATGTTGTCTTCACATCCATTTTTTCTATTTCAAAATCAAATGCAGCAGCAACAGATAACATAAATCTTATGGAGGTTACCTTGGCAATAGGAGAAAAAATCTCACCAAAATCAATTCCCTCAACCTGGGAATAACCCTTTGCTACTAACCGAGATTTGTATTTCTCCACTTTTCCTTCTACGTTCAACTTCTTTTTAAATACCCATTTGTTTCCAATGGGATTTCTTCCAATTGGCAACTCCACTAGATCCCAAGCCTCATTATTATCCAAACATGCAATTTTTTCATCCATGTCCCTTTTCCATAGATTTCCATCATTTGAATCCACTGTCTCCTTGACAGTTCTAGGATCATCATTAGTAATAGACAAAGCAAAATTTGAACGGAAATCAAATGGACTATATCTTTCTGGTAGCCTTCTTTCTCGATCTGATCTCCTTAATATTGGAGTATGAGGATCTTCTTCTTTTGATTCATGTTCTTCTGTAGATTTTGATTCACAATCCTTTAAATGAAACTCTATCTTCTCTGGTTCTTCCTTACTTGGTAGGACTTCCTGTTTAACAAAATCCTTCATTTTTCTAAATACCACATCTCAGATATACACTACCTTCTTAGTTTTTGGGTTCCAAAGCTTATAACCTTTGAGACCATCTTTATATCCAATAAGGATACACTTTTCATCCTTCTTATCCAGCTTACTCTTATTTTCCTTTGGAACATGAAAATATGGATCACAGCCAAAAACCGTGATATGTGTGAGAGAAGGTTCCTTACTAGTCCATACCTCTTGTGGAGTCTTGTCTTCCAACGTTGATGAGGCTGATCTGTTGACCAGGTAACATGCAGTACTCACTGCCTTTGCCCAGAATTATTGCCCTAACCTGACACCACTGAGCATGCACCTTGTTTTTTCCATCAACGTCCTGTTCATCCTTTCTGCAACTCCATTCTATTGAGGTGTATATGGAGTAGTCTTCTACCTTGCTATACTGCGCTTACATAATTATTCAAATTCATTTCCGCAGAACTCTCCACCATTATCTATCCTCAACACCTTAATCTGTTTCTCTGTTTGATTTTCAACAAGAGCCTTAAACTCTTTAAACCTATCAAAGACTTTGGATTTCTTCCTGAGGAAATATATCCAAGTTTTCCTCAATAATTCATCTATAAATGAGACATAGTACACACATTTTCCCAATGATGGAATCGACACAGGTCCAAAAACATCACTGTGAACTAGTTGTAAAATTCCTTCTGCCCTCATTACACCAGAGGGAAATCTTACCCAATTTTGCTTCCCATATAGACAATGTTCACAGAAATCAAAATCCAAAGAGCAATTAGACATACCTTGAACCATACCTTTTCCATGTAGTAGTCGAAGACCCTTCTCTCCAATATGCCCCAGTCTTTGATGCCACAACATAACCTTTTGTCTAGAGACTGTAGGAGTTATTTCTTCTTCAACTCTAATATCAGGAACAATGGAACTATTACACCCATCACTAATAGTGCTTCCTTGCAGCTTATACAGAGTTCCAAACCGAACTCCCCTCAACAACACCATTGCTCCTCGAACCATCCTGCAGGTTCCCTTTTCAAATATTGTTTTTACCCCTACATCTTCCATTTTGCTTACATAAATCAAATTTTTGGCCAAACCTAGGATGTGCAGAACACCAGGCAGTGTTCTAATCCTTCCATCTATGAGCCTCAACTTGACCCTTCCTCTTCCTATGATTCTGGCTATCGAATCATTACCTAAGAAAACATTACATCCATCATACCTTTCATATTCTTAGAACCACTCCCTGTGGAAAGTCATATGAAAGGATGCTCCAGATTCAACCAACCATGCCTCATGATCTACTTGTGTGCTTGAAGAGGCCAAGTACACATCCCCTCCTTCTTCCTTGGAGGTGTTTTCTTCTATATAAGAAGATTCTTCAGATCGTTTCTTTTTCTCAACTTTGGATCTACACTGCTTCTTATAGTGCCCTTCTTTTCCACATCTCCAACATACCCTTACAAACTTTTTGGGAGATTTAGATCTACCCTTAGACTTATATCTCCCACTTGAGAAATTAGATCTATTTCTTTCCTGGGAACATCCTCTTGCAAATAATGCGTCTCTACTATGTCCTTCCATATTTTTTCGTCTCATCTCCTCCGACAACAAGGATGAGACCACTTCTTCAAACTTCAAGGAAGTTGTATTACTACCTATGGCCACAACCAGAATATCCCACGAGTCTGGTAAAGAACACAACAAACTGATACATTTATCTTCATTGGAAATTTTAATCTCAACCTTTACTAACTGACTTACCACAGTATTGAAGGAGTTCAAATGCTCTACCACCAAGTCTCTATCTCTCATCCTCAAGTTATACAACTTCTTTCTCAGGAATAGTTTATTTACCAGGGACTTAGACTGATACAACTTCCCCAAATTTTCCCACAAATCCTTGGTTGTAGCTTCCTCTGACACATTCAGTAATACTGAATCGGAGAGACACAGTCGGATTGTTCTCTTTTCCTTCCAATCCAAAATTTTCCAATCATCTGCAAAAGTTCCTGTAGGTGCAGTACCTAGATTTACCGTGATCCACTAATCTATGTCTACCAAAAATATTCCATCTGTTAGAAAAACAGGACCGCAGAGAAATAAAATAAAACAAATGCAGAAACAAAACACAGAAGACACACAATACAAGAGAGACACAGATTTACGTGGTTCACCCAGTGTGGGCTACTTCCACCAGAGAAATTGTCAGGTCCTTCCTTTATTATTATCCAGCAAATGAAGGGATACAACCTACAGCAAAACCCGCTGTAACTTCCTCTTCTTTCTCTCACAGTCTCCTCTTTTAGAATACAATATTCACCATCAACCATAGCCGCGATACATTTCCCTCATAAAAGAGGGTTTCCTTCTAGGGAAAAAAACCCTAACATAATCTCTATCGTTAGTTCTGTGACCAGATAATGAACGGTCCAGATTTACAATGAAATTACAATATACTTTTACAAGGCAATTTTTGCTTCGGGGGCTTCTCCCCCGAACCTCCGCTGGGGGCCCGCTTGCCCCTAGACCCCCCAGCCGAGGGGATAGCCCCCCCAAACCCCGCAGAGGGGGTACCCCCCCTCTGCACTCCCTCGCGTGGAAGAGTGTACATACTTATGGGGTGTAAATACTTCATGGGGTATAAACACAGCTAAAAGCAAGGACCTCTGAATCAGGAAGATAATCAGGCTCCACAACCAACACCATCTTGAGCTTCCACAGCTCAAAACATTTCCCATTAAAATTCTTGATCTCCATCTTCGAATTGCTTGCCATTTCTTTTCACCTGAAAAAGCAATACCGCAGATCTCCCACTGTAACAAGGCTTATCACAGTCCCGAGCCAAACCCTTGACCACAAAGGCGTCCCCCTGAAGCCAATAAAGTTCTGATACCAAATGTAAATTAGAACCTTGTACAATATCTACTGTAAACAAATATTCAGAAAAAGAACAAAAAAGATACAATGGAAAATACAAACATTACACAAAGATTTTTCCCCTGGAAACCCAAACCGGGAAAACCAACAAATTCTATATTATTCATCATGTTAGAATGTTTACAATAAAAAATACATATAGGAGCCAAAAACATCCAAAACCCTAACCCAATGACCTGGATTATTCCAAAACCCTAATTCCTTAACCGGAAATAGAAAACCATCGGCAAAGAAACCATGTGCCAAAAAACCACCTAAAGATAATGCGGTCTCAATGCCGAAAAAAAGTTTTCGGGGGCATTGCCCCCGAACCCCCATGCGGGGGGCTCCGCCCCCCTGCACGCCCCCTCTAATAATACTCGTGCAAATAATATAACACATACACAACACGCGTCAAGTCAGTTGAAGGGATGTCCCCCTGATACCTTCTTAGCATCACAGATATCTCTGGGGATCTTGCTAGTGCCCTTACCTCCGTGAGAGGCGGTGCTTTCAAGGTTTCAAGCTTTGCTACCCTGCCCATACAGTGGACCTGACTTACGAATATTCTCATGTGCATCAGTTATACCGTGGTTGATTAGTTGATTGACTTAGGTACCACATAGGTTACTTGCCAGGGTTATTCTGCAGGTACCTTGGGTCAGATAAGGGTCGGAAAACACATAGCCTTTATGGGGATTACCTCTCCGGGGGATCTAAACGACTGGTTGTTAAACCCACGAGGGCCCTTATAATTGATTATGATACCTCCAATATTTAGTAGGGCGTCTCGGGCCCCTCTTGGCCGAGGCATACCTACTTTAGGGAGGGAGGCCCCTTTCAACCACTTTATCCTATTTGTGTGCATATTGGTTGTTTGATTATTTTTGGTGTGCCCTTTGATTACTAGTTGGCCTTAGGATTTTTTTTCATTTTTATATCTTGAGTCTTAATTCATCGTGGAGCCAGACCATATTCCCCGCAGGTCTCACCGCTTGTTACAGTTACCACAACATTTTGAGTCTTCGCCTTCTAAAAGGTGTAGAGTTATTAAACGTGGTACACACACCTTCACTTATCAGACTTGTGATTCTACAAGGATGAGTACTAAACTGAGTCATCAAGATATTGGGAGCCCTTCGACTCCCACACATAATATAGTCAATGGTACCCCTTTGACTCCTTTAACCACAATGGTTGTAGTGTCAAGGGCACCTATCATCACCGATGGAAGTCTAATAGTGAACACCCAACCTATTTCCACGAACCCATTTGGGTCTCTTGGTCACTCATTGGGCTATAATGTTCAGTCCATCTCGATGGCCTCTAGTCATTTTTCATATGGTATGCCGAATTTTACATCGCAGTTTTTAAACTCCATCCCAGCCACTGGCCCTAATGCTAGCATTGGACTTGGGGGCACAACTCCTCCTTATAATCCATTCTCATTTGGTGGCTCTCATATCCCTCAAATGAATCCTACCATGGGAGGCGTTCCTTCTTTTAACCTCGGGTCTAATCATGTTTCTTATGAGTGGAGTAACCAAACTAGAGGACAAGCTTCTACTCAAGTTCCATCCTTTACGCTCACCTCCTCAGTGTCGATTCCGACCAACACATTTGGCATGACGAATCCACCTTTATCCTCCGGATTAACACCCAGAGAAGGTCAGTTTCACACCTTGGGTAACCCTCAACCAGGATTCACTCCAGCTGGAGGAAGTTTTTATAACCCTCATCAAAACATTCCTACTGGAATGATGCCCAACCAACCCCTTATGAATCAGCCTGGAGGAGGGTCTTACAATCCCAGACAGGGCCATGGTGCTTAACAGAACCCTGGATGGGCCGCGATTCCCCAACCACAATATTTCCACGGATCTTGGGTCCATATGCCGCAACACTGTCTCCCTTTATGGCCACGCTCAATCTGCCAGACTTGTCTAAGTTTATGAACGAACCTATGTGTCATCATCCTACATGGAACCCCATTCCCACCAAGTTTCCTTCAGATATTCCAAAATTCAAAGGAAAGAATGGCGAGGATCCTGGTGATCATGTTACCACCTTTCACTTATGGTTCTCTTCAAATTCCCTTAATGACGATTCCATTCGGTTAATATTATTTCAATGCACCCTCACAAGGGTTTCCACAAAATGGTATATCGAGCTACCTAGGGAGCCATACGAGACCTTTAGTCAGATGGTTTTGGTCTTCCTTAACCACTTCCAATTTCCAATTCATTATGATGCTAGCCTAGAACTTTTGTCGACCTTACAGCATGACAAAGACACTCATATCTCGGATCACATCCAGGAGTGGCATAGACAGAAGAGGTTGATCAAGACCTGCACACCCCCGAAATTCTTGTTAGAGTGGTTCCTTAAGTCTTTACAACCTCCTATTTCAAAGGATGTTTCTACATCTGAGGTTACATTTGAGGAAGAAGAATTCTTCAAAGACCAAAAGTTATATCTTATATATTCTCAGTCTAGGATGTTATACGAGATTCTTCCAGACGCACCGAGGTCAAACTATGACCCTAGACAAAATCCCAGACCTCATTCTGATGGCATTGTAGGCTCTGCCAATTTTAAATGCGTAGACTCAGTGACAAACCATTTGAAATATTTGTCTCTAAACCAATCTGTAGGAGGGCCAACTTCATCTATGTCTTCTAATCCCACTCAGTTGACAGATGTACATTCCATGCAATCATCGACCAACCCAAATGGTAACCAACAACCAGGAGGGAATAAGAAGAAAGGACATAATAATAATCGTAAGGGTGGGAAGAATAATAATAAACCCGAGGACAATGGTAATAATGAGAGGATGAATAATAATGTTGGTGAGGGAAAGAAAGAAAGGTGTAAAGTGAAATTTCCCTGTAAGATTTGTACAAACGATCACTTTCCTCATTTATGCCCCAAACTTGTGGAAGCTACAAGGCTCTTATCTCTATCTCTTGCCATCCTGACGAATCCTTTCCCACATAACCAACACATGGCCTCGAGCTCCTCAAATGCCAGAAATGTGGCCGATGGGAGTCAAAACCCACTGGCACAAGACAGTGACCGTTTGTGCATCAATATGGTCAATTCTTAGGTTAATGTAGCCACCCGGTCTCATGATTATAGTTCTCCACAAACTGTACTTGGTCTATAATCTCCTCCTCCTCCGGAGACGCCCTTGAATATCGAAAAACCAAAGCCACCGCCTTGTATTCTGAAAGGAATATTGAAGCACTCTACCCATAATCTGAATGCTAGAGCTGCCCAAAATTACTCTATTGTTGAGGACCTGGGTCAAACCCCTTATGTGATGTCGGCTCTGGAAGTACTCCAGATGTGTCCTTCACAGAGGAATGCCTTGCTATCTGCGTTAGGAGATCTAGACCCCAATGGCTCGAAAGTTATCAAGTTTGACATTACAGATGTGAAGTCTTGCTTGCCTTACCATGTGGCATTCCAAATCCACGTGGGTTACTCGAAGTATACCATCAAGCGTGCGGTTATTGATGAAGGTGTTGCAACATGTTTGATGTGCCTAATTTTTTGGAAAGCTCTCAGATCTCTAACTCTCTCTCAGTCTCTAATCATGTTGACTTCTTTTGACAGTCATTCCTTCTGCCCTCACGGTATTCTTCCTACTTTTCTGGTCTAGTTAGGTGGGAAGACAATAGAGATGGATGTCAAGGTGGTTGATGCGCCCCTCGATTATAACCTATTACTAGGATTTAATTGGACTTATGCTATGATTGTCGTCATATCGTCTGTCTTCCATACTCTTTTTTTTCGTCACGATGGGAAGATCGTGACGATCGACCAAATATCCTTTGCGTATGCTAGCCTAAGTGCATCTGTTGGACTGTTGATCCCCGTGATCAACAATTCTCAGTCGACAACTAAGAATATCGTGTCAGAATGTATTCATCCCTTATGGCTACCTTCGACTTCATGGCACCGATTCACCATGTTTACGCCGTGTACAATAGGCTCGTTTCGTCAGAGAGGTTCATTCCTTTCTGCACTTCCTACTTTAACGATCCTTGGACCTTACCTTCCTCGACTGCATCTTGGGAAGGTCAGTCACATGTTGGAATGGCCATGCCACTATCAGCAACAAAGATAGTGTATCAAGTTGTTCTTGACTCTTCTGCCGATCCTGATCCTATTACCTCGTAGACAGACGAGGAGGATCTTGTTCTTAAGCCTGTGTGGGACACTTCATCTTCTTTCTCACATGACTGACTCGATGGGACTTTTCCATCAGATGAAGCTATTAATGAGGCCATGAATGGTTCTAACAAACCTTGGGATGATATGCATCATCGCTCTTATTTTCTCCAAGAGCTTGCTAGAATCAAACAAGATGACTTTTGATCTACTCTAAGCGAGATAGTTAGTCACGGCGTAGTTCTGCTTGATATGCACACCATTTATGCCAAAGGAAATATGTCGAGTATCTCTCCTACCGTCAAGATCAATATCTATCATACTCCTGGAAATATTGAAAACGTACACATCGGTGCATATTTTTCGCCAGAAGAAATCCTGATCTACACCGAGCTCTTCAAGGAATTATGAGATGTATTTGCTTGGTCATATGAAGAGATGCCAGGAATCAACCCTCGAATTGTCAAACATGAGATTAAAACTTACCCATATTCTAAGCCTTTTATACAACATCTTAGATCTGTCAATCCTCAGAAGGCCCCTACTATTAAGGCAGAGGTAGAGAAAATGATGAATGCTAGGTTTATCTACCTAGCTCCCTTGACTGAATGGGTATCCAACCCTGTTCATGTAAATAAGAAGCAAGGAACCATTTGTTTATTCATGGATTTTCATGACCTGAACAAAGCATGTCCTAAAGACAACTTCTTGATACCTTTCATCGAACATATTCTCAATGAGTGTGCATGAAGCAAAGTGTTTTCTTTCATGGATAGATTTTTAAGGTATAACCAAATTCAAATTAAACACGAGGATCAACATAATACGACATTTATTTTTCCTTGGGGTACTTTCGCATGCCAGAAGATGCCTTTCGGCCTTAAAAAAATTGGAGCAACATTCCAACGTGCTATGACCTTCACATTCCACGATTTTAAGAATATAGTCGAAGCTTATCTTGTCAATCTTGCTGCTCACTCTCGTAAGAGAGTGGATCACCCTAAGCACCTTCGACTAGTTTTTGAAAGATGTAGTCATTATAAAATTTGATTGAACCCTCATAAATGCATCTTTTGAGTTAGGTCTGGATGTCTTCTATGATTTTTAGTCTCTAAGACTGATATCATGGTAGATCCATTAAAGGTTGAGGCAATACATCGATTTCCTCCCCCGCGCACTATTCGACAACTCCAAGGTTTATAGGGGAAAGATAACTTTTTATGTTGTTTTATAGTAAACTATGTCAATATTACTAAGGGTTTCATGTGTCTTTTGAAGAAGGACACCCCTTTTATCTGGGATGAGTGAGCCCATGAATCCTTCGATGCTTTGAAGAAATCCTTGGTATTGACGCCTCTACTGAAGTCTCTAGACTACAATAGAGATTACTTGTTTTATGTCACTACGTCCGAAGAGACAATTGGTATTGTTTTGGTTCAGGAGGATGATGAGATCCATGAGCATGTCATCTACTATTTTAGTCGAAACCTAGTCGATCCTAAGCTCAAATATTATCACGTCGAAAAGCTAACTTAAGCTTCCATCCACACAGTCCAACGATTACGCCATTATATATTTATTTGAAAAACTATTGTGGTTGTCGATTTCAATCCATTTCAATACGACCTTACCAGACGTATCATATGGGGGAAAGATAAAAAAATGGATTGTCATTTTACAAGAATTTGATCTCGATTCCACTTCTGTGAAATACAAGAAATCACTATTCTTTGCAAAGTTGATATTCGACTTCCCATGATTGGACAAGGATGTTTTTCATGTTGATTCTTTTACAGATAAACACATTTTCCTTGTCTCATCGTCTGACCCCTGGTATGGAGACATTGTTCTCTATCTTAAAACCTTGAGGTTTCCTCAGCATCTCTCCCGAGATGACCGACGACATGTACAATACCAAGCTAAGAATTACCTTATCATCGATGACACTCTATATTGCCGAGGAATAGACAATATCCTTCATCGTTGTTTAAATCAGAAAGAAGTCGAGTCAGTTCTAAATGATTTCCACAGTGGGTATTGCGGTGGTCATCTATCTGGGCTTGCGACAACCCAGAAAATTTTTTGAGCCATTTATTTATGGTCATCAATCTTTAAAGATTGCGTTGAAGAGGTTAAGAAGTGTCACCCCTGCTAGGCGTTCAATCAAAAAATTCGCTCGCATCCAACCCCTCTCCATCTAGTCATTACCGTCAGTCCCTTCACCAAGTGGGGGGTGGAATTTGTGGATTACAATGAAACTTTGGCTAGAGGGCATCAACACATTATCATGGCAATAGACTACTTTACTAAGTGGGTCGAGACCATGCCTACAATTGTAACACCCTGTTTCCCCTATTCTGTAAATATAACTATATGGGTCGAGGAACTTTGGCAAACTTAAAAGTGTGAATGTTTGATTTGATGGACCTTGTGTAGAAGGTCGATGAATGTAAATTCTGATTATTTTAATAGAAAATGGTTATGTGTTGCATGACTGCTGAAAGAGGGGATGTGATAAGAGAGAGACCACCAAATGTCGTGAAAGGTGGTGGAGGGGACTAGGAATGGTTGCGTTAACCTCCACCGAACCAGTACCATGCTGGAATTAATTTGCTCAGATCAGAACAACCCTCTGACCAAGAACGAATTCCTGTCAGGCTGGTAGGTGGGAAGGCCTCCTCAAGATTTAATGAGGGATGAGGTAGACTTCCCATCGGTAAGGCTTCCAAACCTGACCACAGACTGGGATATTCGAGCCACACGCAATCTTGTCGAGGGAGGAAAGAAAGGAAGTGTAGTGGATAGAGGGAGACCTGTAGAGAAAATGCAGAGACGAGAGAGGAAACTCTCAGGTCTGAGGAAGGACTGAAAGAGGAAACAATGAGTTCTGATCCCAAAAAATGGAGATTGAACCAGGAGAAGGAGAGTAACCTTCGTCCTTATCTATTTTTGTATCGAGATAAGGAGAGTAACCTTCATCCCTACCTTCCATTGAGATGGAAGTCAGAGATTGAATATCGAAGTATCTTGGATTAAGCTCAGGGGTGGCCAGTGACAAATCCATTGGGAGTGACTGAGCCTATGGTTGGGTGAAAACGAGCACCCCATTCAGCAGTTGCATCACACTATATGGTTCTGATAAGTGTTTTTCTTGCCTTATGCTTTGAATTGTAAGCAATGGATGTATGCGTGTATTTATATGTCTATAAAGGGTTCTTTCTCTGTGTTAAATGATTAATTTATGAATATGCGTTCATTCCCTTGAGAAACTATATGTCTGCTTGATTTTCCCATATGTCCATGTTTAGTCACTCAAAGGAACTCTCCCAAAGAGCTACATCACCATTCCAGAGCCAGAGAAAACCTCTTGGCATAGTTACCATCGTGGTAAACCCACAAGTTACCTTGCCTTGACCTAGAGCTTAAAGCCCTGCAAGTTGGGAAGTTATTCCCTTCAGACCAGTAGTCTAGGAACCTTGGATCTTGAATCTCTGAGATGTCTAATTGCAATGAGTCGTTGATTGACATTAAGAAGTGACCAAGATTTGAAGAACCAGAGCAGAGGAATGCCATGAGGGAAAGAGGAATTTCCTTTTAGGAAATCCTTGGAACTAAGTTATCGAAATCCCCGAACGCAAGGAATGTGTGGGAAATAGAAATCCTTTAAGGATCAAGCTTAGAAGGGATATCACTTATCATAAGTGTTTACGAGATCCAAGAGTAGGACTCATAGGAGGAACAAAGGTTTAAAACCTTTGAAGACTAATAGGATCAACAATGGTCGTTGGATCACAGTAAAAAGGATTGACAACCATCGGATCTGAGGAAGGTGAATGAGTCTTAACGTTCACATGCATAGGAGAGATAAAATTTCAAGGTTTGAGACTCGAAGTTTCTGAAGCCCGAAGATCTGGAAACTTGAAGTAGAATCGCATTCGTCTGATCGCAGGAACAGATTTGAGCCCTCAGATTGTTCAGGGTAAACTTCAAGCATCAAATCACTAGAGTGGATATGAACTGTCAAATACCGTGAGTCTGGGAGGAGGCAAGTTTGAAACTTGAGATTCCTGAAGCGCAGAAAGCCGAAGGGCCAGAGAAAATCTAGACCATTGGATCTAGGAGGACACGTGTCGACATGTCAAAAGATCCACAGGAAGGCGAGGTCGAAGTGCTGAAACACCCAAGGCCCGAAGACCCTAAGTGAACCTGGACCGATAGATCTAAGGGAGATGTGGCATGAATCCATGAACTCTAGGTAAAGTCCTGAATTGATTCATAGCCGTTGGATTTGGAGGACACGTGGCACAAATCTGTGAACTTCGGGTAAAGTCCTGAAGTGATTCATAGTTGTTGGATTTAGAGGACATGTGGCACAAATTTGTGAGCTCCGAGTGAATACTCGAAGTAATCCTCGATCGTTAGATCAGGAGGACATGTTTCATAGGATCGTAGCCTTCAGATAAAAGTCATTGGGGAAAATATTTGAGATTTGAGATCTCAGAAGTCTGAAACCCGAAGGAGATCTCGATTGTCGATAGAGAAGAAGGTTGGAGGACCGTTGATTTGGATTAAATGGTCAAACACCTGAAGTGGAAGCAAGACCGTTGATCGAGCAGGATAGGTATCTGCATATCGTCAGCTCCAGAAGTTTGAAGTATGGAAGAAGCAGGGTTTGAGATTTCAAAACCTCGAAGTCCGAAATTGCGAAGAGATCACAGTCGTTGATCTAGGAGGGACAAATCTGATCCGTAGATTTGAGAGGTGCAGATATAAACCATCGATTCAGACAGTATCGTCAAGATCACCAGATCAACAATCTCTTCGCATTGTGAGGATAGGAGTTGCACAAAGTTTAAAATATCGAGGGTGGGCCGCAATTCAAACCATGGTTTCGTCAGGAGGACACATGGAGACTTGAGGAGGATTGCGGGTCCAAAATTAGTTTGACCCCAAACCACTTTTGGTCGCGCCCGCAATCGCATGGTCATCGCCAAGGTCACATCTGAGGAGAGGCCAAGAGAAAAGGAGATAACACTAACTCTGAGACTTCGCTGAAGCGCAAATGAGAAGGTCACGGGTATCATAAGACCTGTAACAGAGGCCGAAAAGGCATGTGTTTGATTTAGAGGTGAGACTATCATGGTCTCAAATTTTCGATTGGTTTAGACTCGAAGAATATTGACCAGAGGCTTGGGCTGAGTCCTGAACTTTCCAAATTAGAACCCTTAGAGAGAAAGAGCATTTGTTCCTATAAGGAGGACAAAAGTTTTTATTTATTTTTATTTTTCTTTGCCCCATCGTGGGTGTGTTACAAATTGGTATCAGAGCATGGTTACAACACTTGGCCTTCTTGGGGATCATGGACAAGTCGCTTAAAAACTCTATTTGGAGTAATTTTAAAAGAATAACACTCTATCTTACATCTTTCTTAAAAATTCTTATTAAGAATGTTATTAAATAAAAGAATGAAACTTTCTACTGAATGTATGCATTTGATAAATTGAACTGTGTATTGTTCATGAACTAATAGACTGTTAGCTAACAATAAGTGGTTTTGTCAACACTCGAGCAGTTAGTGAATCACAGGAAAAAGAAAAAACTCCAAGACTAAAGGATGGTGACGTGTCATGAAGTGGGGGATGGCTCCCACAACAAAGATGAAGAATCTGACAAAAGGAGAGAGGTGGAAACCCCTCCGGATCTAGTTGAAACTGTAAGGAGCCTCAAGGCCAAGTTATAGAGTTTCAAGGATGACAATGAGAGATTGATAAAGGAGAAAGAGAAAAAGACAGAAATTAACGCAATCTTTCTATAGATATTATCCGACATACTGAGACAACTACAACATGAACCCACAACCAATCATGTGGACTGACGACACAAGAAGAGAAGTCCAATTCCACCTGAGATCTGAAAACATGACTCCATAAGTGACCCCACTGGGAGAAGTACCGCAAATAAGGTCCAACCTTGAGGAAGGGGACACTCATCGGGAGAGTCCTCTGGAAAGGAAGCTGACAACTCCGAAGGATCTTCTAGTAGCAGGGTCGGCTCACATTCTCAAAGGAAAGGAAAGAAGCTGAAGCATTCCAAAACCCATGGTCTTGAAGAGTTCAAGAAATTGAAACCACCCTCTTTCGATGGAGAGATTAAGAAGGGAGAAGAGGCGGAAGCTTGGCTGCTTGGTTTAAATAAATATTTCAAAGTCCATGACTACTCTAAAAACTTGAAGGCTCGAATAACCATCTTCAAACTGAATGGAAAGGCTTCCATATGGTGGGAAGACCTTAGGAATGTAAAATAATTCCATGAGAGGTACTTGTCATAGAAACAGTTTGAGAAATACTTTAGGAAGCAGTATCTGTCAGAAAAATACATGGATGGGAAAACTAAGGAATTCTATGAGCTCAGGCTGGGGAAGCTCACCATAGATGAATTTGTCAATAAATTCCTTCAACTATTAAGGTATGTACCCTACATAAAAGATGAAAAATAAAAAATGCAGTGGTTCATTAGTGGGTTACCTTAGACCTATCGAGATAGGATTGATTTCGACGAGACAAAGACCTTAAAAGAAGCTATCTGGAAGGTGAGGTACTGTTATGAACAGTTCGAGAGTAAGACAAGACCCCACGAAGACTGGAAGAAGAGGAGTAGTTCAGGATTCTAGAAGAAGGGGTTTAAATCCTCAAGATTTAAGAACTATGAAAAATATTCTAGAAGGAGCCTTCCTACTAGAAGTATATATCAACAAAATTTACCCTCTCAAAGTGGAAATAAACCTTTTAAAATAGTCCCAGCAAAGACCGATAACCTAAAGAAGGAACCCTTAAAATGATGGGGTTGTGGAGAGGATCATAAATTGAGGGATTGTCCACACCGACAATAGAACAGTAAGAGAGTCTACAATATCCAATAAGCTACCACCGTCAATGATGTGGATAGGAGAATTCCATGAATCTATGCAGCCTTGGACAATAATCAAGCCGACCACCAAGCTTCAATAGTGGAGTTGGAAGGTATGATCACCAACCAACTAGTTTCTATTTTAATTAACCTAGGTTCTAATTTGAGTTATGTGGCCCCTCGGAATGTTGATAAGTGTAACCTACAACCAATTAGACATGTTAAGCCATGGTTGGGGCAATTATCCACTGAGACCAAAAGAAAAGGGACATAGGTCATACCATCCCGTTAACTCATCATCGGTGGATTGCCCACCCAAGTGACCCTTAACATACTTCCCTTGGGATCCTATGACTTGTTGATTGGTATGGATTGGTTGGATTCTTACAAAACTAAATTGGATTGTTATCATAAAACTTTAGAATGTGTAAATGAAGAAGGGAGAAAGACAACCCTCCAAGGGATTCAGAAGCATGTCTCAGTGAGTCAAATATCATCCCTTCAAATGAAAAAGTATTGTAGAAAGGGGTGCTCCTTATATGTCATACAAGTGTTGGACTCTGTTGAGGATGACAAACAAAACATAGAGGACCACCCCATATTAATATAATACAAGGACGTGTTCCCAGAATAATTACCAGGTCTACCTCCAAGAAGGGATATTGACTTCTCGATAGAACTTACATCGGGAGTGGTACCAGCATCTAGAACGCCATATAGGATAAGCACGCCAGAGTTGGTTGAGCTCAAGCTACAACTAAAGGAGATGATGGACAAAGGCTACATCCGACCCAGTGTATCCCCATGGGGAGCACCCGTCTTGTTTGTGAAAAATAAATATGGAACACTCCGACTATGCATAGATTACAGACAACTCAATAAGACAACCATAAAGAACAAGTACCCCTTACTAATAATCGATGACTTGTTCGACCAATTGGGAGGTGCTTCCATCTTCTTGAATATCGACTTAAGGTCTGGATACCACCAAGTCCGGATTAGGGATGAATACATCCACAAAAAAACCTTCATAACGAGGTATGGTCACTATGAATTCATGGCGGTGCCATTTGGGTTAACCAATGTCCCCGCCACTTTTATGTGCTTGATGAATAATGTACTCAGCAAATTCCTGGACAAATTTGTATTGGTTTTCATTGATTATATCCTAATATACTCCAAGAACAGGGAGGAGCATGAAGAACATCTTAGACTCGTACTTCAAGTACTAAGATATCATCAGCTCTACACTAAGTTTAGCAAGTGTGACCTCCTTCAAAAGCAAGTCCATTACTTAGGACATGTCATTTCAAAGGAAGGGGTGGTAGTGGACCCCGATAAGATCAAATCTATTATGGAGTGGCCTACCCTGAAGTATGTATCAGATATCATATCCTTCATGGGCCTTGCAAGATACCATAGAAGGTTCATAAAATGATTTTCCAAGATTGGTTGTCCAATCACTGCCCTTCAGAAAAAGGGGATCAAATTCATTTGGACATCAAAATGTGAAGAAATATTTCAGGAACTAAAATACCTGCTGACCCATGCACCCTTGATAAATATTGCAGACCCAGATAATGATTTCCTCGTGTGTAAAGATGCCTGCAAGGAAGGACTCAGAGGTGTCCTTATGCAAGAGGGACGTGTAATTTCCTATGCATCCCAGAAATTAAATGAGCACGAGATCAATTATGTGACCCATGACCTAGAGTTGGCTACCATAGTACATGCTTTAAAAATGTGGAGGCACTACCTCATGGGAAGACGATTTGTGCTTATGACAAACCATTGTGGATTGAGGCACATGTTTGATCAACCAAAGCTCAATGCCAGGCAATCTAGGTGGATGGCTCTTCTTAGTGACTCACATCAAAGAAAAGGAAAATAGGGTGGTTGATGCCCTTAGGAGAAGTATAAAAATGATTCATCTGGCAGCAGTAAGAACCTTTGAAACGGATGTCAAGGAAAGAGTCAGAAATGCACAAGAGACAGATGCATTCTTCAAGACCGTGACCTCATAGCTAATACAAGAGCCTACAGGGTTGAATAATGAAGGCTACCAGATGCTCGAGGGAGGGTTGCTGACTTACATAAACAGATTGTATATTCCCAAATTTGATGACTTGAAGAGGTTCATAATGGATGAACTACATAAGAAACCATATATTGGTCACCCAGGAAATCAAAAGATGATCAAAGACACTAGGAAACAATTCTATTGGCCCGTGTTGAAGAAATACATAGCTAACTATCTAGCTAAGTGCCTAGAATACCAGCAAGTTAAGGCAGAGCAAAAACATCCAGTAGGATTATTACAACCCCTACCGATCCCAAAATGGAAATGGGAAACCATCTCCATGGATTTCATCATCGGATTACCAAATTCGACCAAGAAAAATGATGCCATCATGGTCGTGGTGGAAAAACTGAGTAAGTCTTCTCATTTCATTCCTGTCAAATCAAGTTGCAAGGCCATATATATTGCCAACATCTTCATGAAGGAGATATTTAGACTGCATGACATGCCCAAGGAAATTGTATCTGACTGAGATACCAAGTTTACTTCGAAACTTTGGAAATCCCTAATGGTTGGTTTGGAGACAAAATTGTTATTCAACATAGCTTATCACCCCCAAACTGATGGACAAACGAAAAGAGTGAACCAAATAGTAGAAGACATGCTAAGAATGCATGTAATGCATCAACCTAAGAAGTGGGAAGACTACCTACCATTGGTAGAGTTTTCCTACAACAATGGTTATCAAGAATCCTTGAAGATGAGCCCTTTTGAAGTCCTCTACGGTAGACAGTGCAAGATTCCAATCAGCTGGAGTAATCCAGTGGAAAGAATTACAATCGGACCCGACATGTTGAAATAAATGGAACAACAAGTGGTTCAGATAAGACAAAATCTCAAGATTGCTCAGGATAGACATAAAAGTTACACCGACAGAAAGAGAACTCCCAAAGAGTTCAAGACCAGAGACCATGTCTATCTCAGAGTTAGACCCAGGAAGAGTTACCTGAGAATGGGAGACTATGCCAAGTTGGCACCTCGGTATTGTGGACCCTTTGAAGTCTTAGATAGAGTGGGACATGTAGCCTATAGGCTAGCACTTCCTCCCACAATAAAGGCATATAATTTTTTTCATGTTTCATTACTGAAGAAATATGTACATGATGCTAATCATATAATTGATTGGTCTGTGATCTAGGTGGAGCTGGAGGGAGAATTCCTGCCAGAACCCTAATGCATATTAGACAGGAAGGAAACCTCACTTAGGAACCGAACCATTGCACAGGTCAAGGTGCAATGGAAACACTTTGGCCCAGGTGAGGCTACGTGGGAAATGGAAGATAACAAGAGACATGCATATCCGATTTTGTTTACATCTGTACATACATATCATGTTGATAGATAGAACATCGAGGACAATGATTCCTTTAAGGGGGAGGGAATTGTAACACCATGTTTCCCCCAGTCTATAAATATAACTATATGAGTCAAGGAACTATGGAAAACTTAAAAGTGTGAATGTTTGATTTGATGGACCTTGTGTAGAAGGTTGATGAATGTAAATTATGATTATTTTAATATAAAATGGTTACGTGTTGCATGACTGCTAAAAGAGGGAATGTGCTAAGAGAGAGACCACGGAAATGTCGTGAAAGGCAGTGGAGGGGACCAGGAATGGTTGTGTTAACCTCGACCGAACCAGTACCATGCTGGAATTAATTTGCTTAGATCAGAACAACCCTCTAACCATGAATGAATTCCCATCAGGCTGGTAGGTGGGAAGGCCTCCTCAATATTTAATGAGGGATGGGGCAGACTACCCATCAGTAAGGCTTTCGGACTTGACCACAGGCTGGGAGATTCGAGCCACACACAATCTTGCTGAGGGAGGCAAGAAATAAATTATGGTGGACAAAGGGATACCTACAGAGAAAATGTAGAGACGAGAGAGGAAACTCTCGGGTCCAAGGAAGGACTGAAAGAGGAAACAGTGAGTTCTGATCATAGAAAATGGATATTGAACCAGGAGAAGGAGAGTAACCTTCATCCTTATCTATTTCTATATTGGGAGAAGGAGAGTAACCTTCATCCCTACCTTCCGTTGAGCTGTAAGTAAGATATTGAATCTCAAAGTATCGTGGCTTAAGCTCATGGGTGGCCAGTGATAAATCCATTGGGAGTGACTGAGCCTATGGTTGGGTGGAAACGAGCACCCCTTTCAGTAGTTTCATCACACTATATGGTTCTGATAAGTGTTTTCCTTGCCTTATGCTTTGAATTGTAAGTAATGGATGTATCTAAGTATTTATATGTCTATAAAGGGTTCTTTCTATGTGTTAAATGATTAAGTTATGAATATGTGTTCATTCCCTTGAGAACCTTTATGTCTGGTTGATTTTCCCATACGTCCATGTTTATTCACTCAAAGGCACTCTCCCAGGGAGCTACATCACCGTTCTAGAGTCGGAGCAAGCCTCTTGGCATAGTTACCGTCATGGTAAACCCACAAGTTACCTTCCCTTGACTTAGATCTTAAAGCCCTGCAAGTTGGGAAGGTGTTTCCTTTAGACCAGTAGTCTAGGAACCTTGGAGATTGAAGCTCTGAGATGTCTAATTGTTGTGAGTTGTTGATCGGCATCAAGAAGCGACCAAGCGTCGAAGAACCAGAGCAGAGGAATGCCAGGAGGGCGAGAAGAATTTCCTTTTAGGAAATCCTTGGAATAGAGTTATCAAAATCCCTGAATGCAAGGAGTGCGTGGGAAATTGAAATCCTTTAAGGATCAAGCTCAAAAGGGATAACACTTATCACAAGTGTTGACGAGATCCAAGAGTAGGAATCATAGGTGGAACAAGGGTTTAAAACATTTGAAGACTAATAGGAGCGATAGTGGTCATTGGATCACAGTGAAAATGATTGACAGCCGACGGATCTGAGGAAGATGCACGAGTCTTAACAATCGCATGCATAGGAGAGAGAACTTGTAAAGGTTTGAGACTCGAAGTTTCTGAAGCCCGAAGAGCTAGAAACTTGAAGTAGAATCTCAGTCGTACGATCGCAGGAACAGATCTGAGCCATCAGATTGTTCGAGGTAAACTTTAAGCATTAGATCACTAGAGTGGATCTGAACCGTCAGATACTGTGAGTCTAGGAGGAGGCAAGTTTGAAACTTGAGATTCCCAAAGCACGGAAATCCGAAGGGCTGGAGAAAATCTGGACCGTTATATCCAGGAGAGCATGTGTCGACAGGTTGGAAGATCTAGAGGAAGGCCAGGTCAAAGTGTTGAAACACCCGAGGCTCGAAGACCCGAAGTGAACCTAGACCGACAGATCTAAGGGAGACATGGCGTGAATCCGTGAACTCTGGGTAAAGTCCCAAAGTGATTCATAGCCGTTGGATTCGGAGGAAACGTGGTGCAAATCCGTGAACTCTGGGTAAAGTCCCGAAGTGATTCATAGCCGTTGGATTCAGAGGACACGTGGCACAAATATGTGAGCTTTGGGTGAAGACCCGAAGTAATCCTCGTTTGTCAGATCAGTAGGACACGCGTCAGAGGATCGTGGCCTTTGGATAAAATTCATTGCGGAAAAGGTTTTATATTTGAGATCTTAGAAGCTTGAAACCCGAAGGAGATCTCAACCGTTGATCGAGAAGACGGTTGGAGGACCGTTGATTTGGTTTAAATGGTCAAAAACCCGAAGTGGAAGAAAGACCTTTGAACGAGCAGGACAATTGTCTACAGATCGTCATCTCCAGAAGTTTGAAGTACGAAAGAAGTAGGGTTTGAGATTTCAAAACCCCAAAGTTCGGAATTGCGAAGAGATCACAGTCGTTGATCTAGGAGGGACAGATCTGGCCCATAGATTTGAGAGGCGCAGATTTGAATCATCGATTCAGACAATATCGTCAAGATTGCGAGATCGATGATCCTGTAGCATTGCAGGGACAAGATTTATGCAAAGTTTAAAATATCAAGGGCGGGCCGCAATTCAAATCGTGGTTTCGTCAGGAGGAAACGTGGAGACTTGAGGAGGATTATGGGCCCAAAATTAGTTTGACCCCAAATTGCTTGTGGATGAGCCCGCAATCGCGTGGTCATTGCCAAGGTTACATCTGAGGAGAGGCCAAGAGAAAAGGGGCTAACGCCAACTCCGAGACTTCGTTGAAGCGTGAAGAAGAAGGTCATGGGTATCATAAGATCTGCAACAGAGGGCGAAAGGGCCTGTGTTTGATTTATATGTGAGACTATCATGGTTAAAAACTCTCGATTGATTTAGACTTAGAGAATCTTGACCGGAGGCTCGAGCTGAGTCCTGGACTTTCCAAATTAGAACCCGTAAAGAGAAAGAGAATTTGTTCCTGTAAGGAGGACGAAAGTTTTTTTTTCTTTGCTCCATCATGGGTGTGTTACAACATCTAAGTTCAACGAGAAGAGTATCGCCTTCTTCGTATACAATCAAATTATTTTTAGGTTTGGAATCCTGAGTGAGATTGTCATTGATCATGGCAGTCACTTTTAAAATGAAATTATGGAAGACATAGAATCCAAGCTAGGGCTTAAGAATGGTAATTATTCCACTTACTACCCCAAAGAAAAAGGACAGGTAGAAGTAGTCAACAAGTCTCTCAAGACCATTTTGTAGAAAACCATCAACCAGAACAAATTTGACTGGCATATTATGTTATATCCCGCACTTTGGGCATACTGAACCTTGGTCAAGAACGGCACTAGATTTTATCCTTTCCAGTTTGTACACAGTGTGGAGTCGATCATACCTCTTGAATGTGAAATCCCTTCTCTTAGATTGTGTTGGCACCCAATCATTTTTTTTAATTACTCTTAAAAAAACGCTGCCTACACCGCTTGTCTCGTTAATGACAAATCATCGTCGCATTGTGCTTCTAGACATTTGTTTCATTTTGCGACAATTGCAATTTGATCTCGATTTGATTTTCACAACTGTAAGTGTGAAAATACTTCTTTCATCGTTTGGACTGTAGTCGTCTTTTATCAATTTCTCCAAAAGACACTTCACCATTGGTTTATCACATGACTACTAAAGGTTTTCTCAAATTTATGTCCTTGAGCGTACTCTTACCTTGATTGCGCATTTTGATATGTTTGATTGCTAAGCCTTTGGGCATAAAATTTATTGGTTTTATTCTGATCTTATGAAATTTGTAATGGACGTGGTCTTATTGCTTTTATCCTTATTGCTATGGGCTTTTCACTCAGTTATTATATGAAGAATTTTGGATCATTATGTTCAAAAGACTTTGGAATGCAAACACTTCAATGAGCAACGAATACATTGGTAAGTTTATGAAGTTTAATTCAAGAAATAACAATGGTTTGAAAGCGCATGGGTTAATCATATTGGACAAATCGATGCTTGGTATATATTGGTAAGTGGATAATATGATGATTGATTCATAACTCTAAACCATGTATTGGCATTGATTAATGATTAAATCTTGGTTAAATGATTTATTGACACGATGGATATGGTGGTGGATCGAACTGAACACTTGGCATGAGTATAACACATAGGTATCGGTTCTGC
>ML780189.1:1080849-1092442 GCA_009831015.1 Picea engelmannii | reverse complement strand
CTTATTTTAAATAAAATAATCCTAATAAATTAAAATGATAGAAAATTGAACATCCATAATTTAAAGTTGAAATACTCACATATTATTAAAAAAACAAAATAAACACAATATATAAGTATATATCTAACTTAATTTTAGTTTATTAAAACTATAGAAACTTACTATTTCATACTTTTTTGGTGCATAGATTTGAATTCATGCATAAGTTTGAATTACAACATTGCATACCAGCGTTTTGAAGATGCTTATACCAATACCAAAATCACATTAGCCCATGTTCCTAAAACTTTGTTGCAAGTGAAGTGGTAGCACATTACTTATAAAAATTACTTAAAATATATTCATAATAGCAATAAAAATTATATTAAAACTCAAAGCTAATGGAAGCCTCTTTTTATAATATAAGACAACAAAATTCTCTGAAATAAATCATCAACCAATTATTATTTATTCTATAAAATAAATTCATAATAAAATTGAAAGGAGATGTGCTAAATAAAAAAATATGTCGATATAGGTTTGAGCTTAACATTAACTTCTAAAATTGGAATGTTGCATGTTCAACTATTTGTGAAAATTATAATAATTATGTAAAAGAAAGATAAAATTAATGAATTTTAAGTGCCAACAACTTAAAAATGCATGATCATGCAGGTTTTTCTTATGCCGCCTAAGCAAAGATCATCACACATAATTAATAAACTTGATACTTACAAAGGTTAACATATTACTATACAGTGAATATATTTTATGCTTAAGTCAAAATATAAGCTCAAGTAATCATCTACATATCATATTGTTATTAGTTTTTTAAGGCTAAATAAATTTGATAATGTAACTTTTTTCATAACCATACTAATAACGATCATACAATTATTTCCTCCTATTTTAAAATAGGATGATATTTCACTCTCCATACCCATTATTTTGGTTTTATACAATATTCATTTAACTTTACCTTTATTCTATTTTTATTCATATTCATAGTGATTTAGTCTATTTTGTTTAGATTTTGTAATTATTAATTTTTTTCTACCTCTTTTGAATTTTGTAATTGTTATATATATATATATATATATATATATATATTTCTCACATAATCTATAACATAATCACTAATTTCAAATCATGAGGTGAGATATATGGAAGGAAAAGAAAAAACTATAGATTATTGGAATTACTAAAAATTTAATAATAGTTGAGTCCAAACCTTTAATGTATAATTTGCAATCAAAACATATAATTAACATGACTATGAATTTATAATCAAAACAATTGCAATGTAATTAGTGTTTTATAAAGGGCCAAAACCTAGTTCATCTGAATTTATTATTGTTAAAGAGAGAGAGAAAACTCATAAAATATATTAAGTTGGATGGGGTATATACAGAGGAGAAAAATCCTAAAATATATTAGGAGATAAGAGATGTGGAGATGGAAAAAATAAGATGGGGCAGAAAGGAGTATAACAAAGATTGTATAGTGAAAGTTACAAATTTGGTTACACGATAGTTCAAAAAAAAAAATGTGGCAATATTGCACTTCACATCCAATATATGGCATCACATGTATTTATTCCACCAACATGAATTAATGATCTCTCAATGAATAGATGATAAAGATGAATTAAAACTCCAAACTTAGGTTATCTATGTTGATAAAAAAATTGCATTGTGTGCATGTTCAGTATAACTTAGGTATAATCTAAGATTGAAAAAGTAACATTAGGTTGGAGCTCCCAAAAGATATGGAATTGATGAGCCAATCAAATGTGTAATAAAACCAATTTAAATATTATGAAAAAATAATTATTTTGCTAAGTATATATACAATATGAGACAACAAGAAAAATATTTGTAATGAAAAGCAAACTAATAAATAATCAAAGATGAATATAATGTTATAGTCCTAACTTTTTTGGGACTAAAAAAACAAAATAAATACAATAATATAATAATAATAATCCTACTCCCTTTGGATTTGAACTTGTGATCTCCTCAGAGGAAACACATGTTCTTAACCTAAATCTATCTTAACTTTCATTTAGGAGGAAACACATGTTGATATAAATTTATCTTAACTTTCATTTATTAAAACTATAAAAAACTACTATTTCATACCTTTTTTTTTCTAGATATTTAATAATTTTGAAATTAAAATAAATGCATACTAATTATTTTTGAATAAATTAAATAATTAATCAACTATATTTATATTGATATGTTATGACTAATACTCATGAATATGAATTATAAATTAATGACTTACTCTAAACAATTAATCACAAAAATAATATTTATATTTAAACTTATTCAACATTATTGATGACATTACCTAACCCTTAATCTTCAACACAGCTATTATCATTTTTGTTTTTACCCAAGAAAAAAAAGGCGAGCGTGCTAAAATATTTGGCATTAACTGAGAACTCCATGCCATTTTATGGATGACATTTTTGTTTTTACCCAAGAAAAAAAAGGCGAGCGTGCTAAAATATTTGGCATTAACTGAGAACTCCATGCCATTTTATGGACGAAGAGTTTTCTGGATATTTGCAATTTGGTATAAATGTGTGATTCTGAAATCTATGACAGTCTACGTCCACGCACCTATCAAACTTAGATGAATGCAATTTTGATTTAGAAAACAAAAGAAACTTTAGTGCCGAAAACAAGAGAATCAATAATGAAGAAGGAACCAACACAGCACAGAAGCTTTGAAGAGAAATTGCATTCAAAGAGTCCCATATTTACAATGTATTTAATGCTTTAAAAAGGGTTCAGTCTGCGTATCTGAAAAAGTTGTGGAATCCACTCCACATCCTTTACACATGTGTCATTGTAATGGAGCTCCTTCAAGCTTTTAAAATCCACTGCATTGCTGGCCTGCACTGCATCAATCATTAAATATTGGGACGGAGACTATTGAAGAAACACCAGCAACTGTTATTGCATTCATTAATGCCATCAACTACCCATATCAGAGCTTGAAATGTTGAAGAGATCGCTGTCAGTGGGAGGAGGAGAGGACAATGCGTYGATGGCATTAGGGTTAAAAATGGGTTCTGATTGCATGTGCAGCAGATGTTTATATGGCGAGTATAAATAGTCTGGCTGGGGTGTACACAGTGGAAACTCGTGAAATATATTCGGAGAAACAGACGCGGAGATGGCAAGAAGAAGTTTGGCGATAAAGGAGACATCGAACCATACTGAATAGTCGGAGATAACAAGGATTGRGCACTGGAGGGCTGAGCAGGATTTGAACCACTGACAATAGAATTATATTCTTTCACCAGAAAATCAAGTCCTCCACCCCGAGGACTAGGAGAAATATCTATCGAACCATACTGAATAGTCGGAGATAACAAGGATTGGACAGTAGAATATTGAGATTGAATGTTCCCGGAAAATTCAGAGGGATTTGAACCGCTGACATTAGAATTATCTTCTTTAACCAGGAAATCAAATCCAAGTCCAAGTCCAGGTCCCCCATCTGGAGGAATAGGAGAATTATCAACCTGGTAGGAATTAGGGTTTCCCAGTACAGAGGTGTGACAAATTTGAGATTGAATCGGAAAGGAGGAGGGCATACTGGAATCTCCGTGGGTGTTAACGCGACCAGTGAGGCGTTGGACGAGCGCCATGAACTCCCGGGCTTCTGTGTGTATGACCTCAGGAGAGCGCACGTATATAATCACAGGCGGCCTGTATGCCATGGCGGGCACCGGCAGCGGCGGCTTCCGGATCTTGTGAGAGTCCCTCCAGATCTTCAGCGGCGCAGGGCGTGGACCCTGCAATTCCCGCTTTGGCGCTTTCGCTTGCTGCTGCTGCTGCTGCGAAGAATTCATTCTCCCTTACTTTCTGCTGATTCAATTCCAATATCCAGTCGACTCTGGCTAATTTGTCCGCCTCCCCGACTCCTCTAACCCTATTGTTAACTGAAGTCTTTCTCTCATGGGTGAGCGAACAGCCCAATATCCAACAAAATCTAACCATGCAACCAATCGCAGAATCAAGTAGGCAAGCTCCCTCACATCTACAAATACAGGGATTTTCGATGGCACATCAAAATCTTCTTGGACTTTCTTTGCCCCAAAGAAATGGAAATGGTCAGACCTATATAACCGGGGGCGAGAGACGTGCTGTGGGGTTTTGGTGTCAATTTGCACATCATTCATTATTTATTGATTACTGAAGCACGTAGTCGAGGGGCGATATAATCGAGGAGGGGTAAAATAATGGAACGCCGACGGAGAGTCAAGGAAATTTGTTCGCCGCCACTATATTAAAACATAAAAGACGTTTCTGAGGGCCCTGCAGACTGTTTCTACGCATATGGAAGGCGGCGTACTCTAAAGACTTTTTTAGGTTTTTTTATATTTTTAATCGGATTAAAAATTTTAAAAAATGAAAAGAATTTTAGATGTCAAAATTGATATCATTTAAATATTATAGAAAATTTTAAAATATTAAATTTATTTTTTAATTAAAAATATAAATAATAATAAAAACTTAAAATTTCAATAATTTGTTCATAATGATAATGAATAAAATAGGTGTTGTCCCCCCGGATGGGGTGTCAATGGAGAACACATGGCGATTGGAGGTGGACGGTGCACGACAGCGGGGCACGGAGCCATGTGATGGGCTCGTGCCACCACCCGCCACCCTTCTACGACTTTAATAGACTTCTTGTCGACGGAGCGGGCATTAATGCATCTCTCATCCAACGCATTTTCTATGGCGCTGTTTCGGGTTTCAGTTCATTGTTTATGCTGGTGGCTTGAGGAGTTCTCCCCTCCATGCCCATGGCCGACTCAGGATAGTGCTTGCGGCCCCCCAGAGACTCCTCCTCACCCCTGGACCTTCGGTCGCTGCAACGAACCTCCCATGCCTAACCACAAGCCACGTCTGAGAGGGAGGCCACGACAGGGATCTCCCTGGAGACCTCGTCGGCCTTCGGCTCCTCCCTCTGTTCAACCTCCCACTGGCTCCTCATTTCGATTTCCGACAGAGACGATGGAGTATATCCACAGCCTTGCACTCATCCCTCGACCGCTTAGCTCGGCCTCGCACATCTTTCAAACACCACCGATGGTAGCACCACCCCACCCACCTTTCTCGACTCTTCCAAGAACCTTAGAAGACCAGAACCCTTCTTCTTCGTGTAAGCAAGGTCATAAGGAGCACCCCTCTGCGGATACAGTCCACGACGAGCAGTTAAAGGACAAGCTGTCCATCCTCTATGGCTTAGTCTTCGAACTTCGCCAGGGGGTGGAGGATTTGTAATTTCGACTACAGTGCAACAATGAGAAGGTAGCGCTCTTCCTCCAACTCCTCTCCTCTATGCATGAGGCTGTCCTTTCAGACACAGGAGGAGCAACCTCTAAGCCTGGACCAGATGATGCTACAGTTGATGTCGAAGAGGATAAGTGAAGCGCAACTTTGAGGCAGGAACCCGGAGCAACCACCCATGGCGAGGATGTTATGATGCAGTGTGCAGAAGAGCTCGGGAGAAAACAGAATGATAGCGAGACGGTGGCCAAGCCTTAGATGCAGGACACCGCGAGGAGCAACCAGAACATTGACACCACTGCGAAGGTCGAAGTGCAATGGGGGGACGAAACGACAATTGTCGAAGAGGAACCTTGGCCCGGGGATCTCCAAGGCACCTGACCAAGTTATGTGTCAAGCGTCTAGGCTATAGAGGTCGTGTCAGCTGTTTTCAGTTTCTGTTGATGTTTATGTAGTCTCAGACTTTACTATTAGTAGGCATTATGAAACTTATGATGACTAAGCTGTTGATTGGACTGGTTTCCCCTCTGTTGGGGCAGTCCAATAAGCATAGCAGGACTACCACTGTACTTGGGATTTCCCTTTTGCCTCTGGAAGGTTTTTAATATATTTTACTTCTTACTTATTATAAAAAAAAAAAAAAGGTGTTGTGTAATTTTTTTTTAATTTTTATTCGGGAATCCAATTAAATCTACATAAAAGTATATTTTTTTGTTATTTAAATTGTATTTTTAAATGTAAAAATAGATTTTGAAAAATTCTTCAAACACTCTAATTACACAAAATTAACCACTCAAATTTATATATACAACAATTTCAAACAAATATCCAAAAAAAAATTCAAATAAAACATTTAAACTAAAGCCTATTCTTCATCCCTAGTTAAATAAATAGTAACATTTTATCACTATAGACCACCCCTGCCACATCTGTTTACTTACATAATGTGAATCGTGACGCCTTCGACGTTGAAGATTTTCCGTCGGCTATTAAATTCTGAATCGTTCCAGTCTGGTCGGCGCTCGAACTAACGAATCATTGACTTTTTTTTCCCGCCATAAATCAGATAGACAGTGGGGCAAAATTTTACAGTTTTATTATTTTCCGAGTTTTGCTGATGGTATAATGATGTCATTTAGAGTTTTGTTCGATTTTCAATAGATGTATAATATATATATAATAAAAATAAAATAAATATATATATATATATATATTACAATAAATTAAAATTTAAGTGAAGAATTTTGATGGGGAGAAAGGTTTTTTTATAAAGTATCTACAGTATTAGTATTATTTTAAAAGGGTATCGTATAAAAACTGTATTAGTATTATTATTATTTTAAAAAATATTGTATAAAAACTTTGTTGTTAGGGAAATAAATTAAAATTTAAGTGAAGAATTTTGAGGGGAGAAAGGTTGTTTTATAAAGTATCTACCAGTATTAATATTATTTTAAAAAAGTAGTATAAAAACTTTGTTGTTAGGAAATAAATTAAAATTTAAGTGAAGAATTTTGATGGGGAAGAAAGGTTGTTTTATAAAGTATCTACAGTATTAGTATTATTTTAAAAGAGTATTGTATAAAAAATTTGTTGTTAGGGAAATTAGACTAGTAATAATGAAGCATTTTGTCTAGTTTAATAGATCTATAAAATCATTGTTTTTTTAAATTATAAAGTAGGGAAAAATCGAGACTATAGTTATTTGTCTATCTAGCATAATAATAATTAGAGAAAAAGATAAATTAAATTGAAAAACATGAAAGAATTAGCTGAGAGGAGGGTGGTCATCAGCAAAACCTAGGGTTCTAGAAAATCCACCTTGGTGCGGTAAGAGAATCTCATGGTGAGCTTCGTGCCTCTTAACAAGAACCCTTTGTTGACGATTGAAAACATCAACTTAATTTCTCCTACAAAGTGTTGTTAAAGCCTATTATTATATAATTCTAAATAATGCTAGTAGGTGGGACCCCTTTGAAATTTTGAAGATCAGATCTATTCATTTCCATTGTTATGATGGTGTGCTACAGAAGTTTACATGGTTAATAAGAATATCGTTGTTATTGATATGAGTTGAGCTTTCGTGATGATATCCCTTCATGTGACTACAACATGCTATTCATTAATGGTGATTGTTCCTATTGCACCTGCATAACAAACATATTAATAAAGTTACATTAAGGGCAGTTTTAAAGAATGCAATGTATTACAACGAGCACAAGGGAACCTAGTTCTGCAATGCTACATGCATAAATATTTGTTGGTTATTGTTAACTTTAGTTACAAGGAAATGGCTAAAAAAATTGTTTAATTACATTTTTTTATATATGCATATGGTGGAAATTTTGGTGGCGCACTTTGGCAAGGTGACGATGCAATGGTTGTGCATTGATTAATGGAATCAGTAGCTGATGTACATATGTTATAACGTGGGTGGCGCGTTTGGCAAAGTGAATGCAAATGGTTGAATTATTATGTGGATTAGGATTATGCTATGGTTTAAATGTGTTGATACTATCGATGCCTTGGTTGATTAATGGTGTTAATGGAAGGCTCGTTGGCATGTACTGTGGAGTAAATGAGATATGGGTGGAGGCGACGTGCATTACTGAATGTCACCTTTACCCTTCTCGTTGGTCGCCACCCTAGTCGGATTGTTGTTTGATCTTGTTGTTGTGTTCACGCTCCGGATTTTAAGTAGGGTGAAACCGCTCGGCCACCTCTCGTCTTAATGATTTTGATTAACAGGTATGTCTCTTTTGGCCATTCTTGACTTCACTCTGGTTATGAAATGATTTTGGCTCAGTTGTGTGGGTCTGTGTTTGTCCTAAGTGTTGCAATTGTGTGGAATTTTAGATTCAAATGAAAAATAGATGGTTCGGCTTGTATCAGTTTAAGTTCGTTGGATTGTTAGTCTTCCTGGGTAATAGTTCTTTATTACCACTGCGTGTTGGTTGAAGGGTTTTGTTTAAAATCATGATTGGATGATTGTCTTTACAATTATTAGGTTTGATTAAGAGCCTTGTTTCCTTATACGTCCTTGTCAAGGGACTGTCTCCCGTCCACAAGCATCACATCCCCTTGCGCATACACCTTTAGCCTCGAAGTCTCACTGAAGTTAGTTATGTCCCTCCTGTGAAGGATACTGTGAAAACCCTTAACCCTCCAGGTTGGGGTTGCATAGGGAAATTGTCGAGCCTGTCAAGTGGATTCCATTCACTGTGGTCTATTACCTTGAATACGGGCTCACCCGTGGGTCGTATAGCCATTATGTTGGTTTACTTTCTCGTCACTACCTCTGTGATAATGGCATGAGCCTCGCATTGCCAATTACACTTGTAAGGGTCACAATCACCAACCTATTGTCAAAGAATCAATTTTTTTTGTTAAGAAAGGGCCTTTGTCATTTTTGTTTTGGTTCGTGGGTACACACCATTATCATGCTTGTTTGATATATTGCTTCCCTAACCACAGTGCCGAATTGTTGGTTATTATACAACCGTTAGAGTGGTTCTTATGATGTTCGGATAATGGTTGGCATTAGTCACAGGCGTTGGTCTTGTCCACATATGTCGTGTCCTGTAGATGAGGTTTTGAGAGTTAGAAGATTGGATTGGATATGTTTACTGCATCTTTTGGTAGAATACACTTGAATGTGTGCGGCCTAGTCACTCACATACGACTTAATAAATGGCCCAGAATGAAGTCTTTTGAATTATATCGTGGTTATATATTGTTGTGTGGTTATGGTGGAATCCTCTCAGTTGTGCACCACGTATAATATGGATGGCTTGTTTTGTATGCCGAGTGATACTCCCGATTTCTAAGTGTGTCCATCTTTTTGAAAATTGATCATTGTTGATATCAGTTGTGTGGGGTGTTTGGCTCGGTTTTAAGTTGCACTGAGATATTTGTTTCACAGCGGCATGGTTACATTGCCTTGGAACATAGCTCGTGTCTAAATAGTGGTTGTTTGGTTGCATATTCAATTATCACTTAAGTCCTGGCATGTGAGGTTTTGATTATCTTGATTATTTTTACTACATATATATGTGGGAGTAAATATCACTACAGACCTTGATTGGCTCTATTGTAGAAATAGTGACTTCAATATTATTTTGGAAATATGAATTTTAAATATAGATTGGAGAAATGTATGGCAGTATTGGATCTTAATGATTACAGAATGGGAATGAGTGTTGTTGTTGATTGTTATAACATGCAGAATGTGCAAACAAATGGGACATAACCTCTTACAATTTTTGTGAAATATTTACCTTTAATGATGGCACTGTGTTGGATATTTTATTATTGGACAGTGAACTAGTTAAATACACAGGAATTATTACTTAGTCATCAGATTGTTGATTGATGCATATTTTTCTCACTGCAAAATATGTTATGGATTGCTTGATTAATCTTATGAACAATAAATGTTTTCTCCCCTTTCATTACCTCATTTTCTGCTAATTACAACCCTCTCGCATATCCCATATTCATTTTATTCACCCCATGTTCTGATATTGATCACATCTAAGAGAATTTTTGTGTTAAGATTGGGAAAAAGTGGCAGATTTATGTGTGGGTCGTAGTGAAATTTTTTGGTTTTCTTACATTTGATTGTTGTTATCATTGAGCAGTGACCATTTCTATCCCCTTACATTATATCATATTTTTTCTACTTACAAATCCCTCATGTATCCCTGAATATTTTTTCCACTCCCCTGCTCATTGATTAACATTAGAACAATTTGTATGGATTGGATTGCATGAGCCTGATACATTCTGAGCCAAGTCTATTTTGTATTTTTAAGGAGTTATCATGCATGGTTATTTAAAAGACTATTTTCTAATTGTTAACATATGCGGGATGATTTTTTTCAGTCAGGGAAGCCATGGCCAAGGAAACAGAGGTAGAGGTAACTAGAACTGAGGCCCAAGGAGGCCTAGGTTCTCAATACATTTTGATGTTGATTCTAAAGAGCTAGACCAATTGTTCCATGCTGGATTATTTAATTGGATTGGACAGGGAATAGTCCAACTGAGGCTTGAAAGGCCTCCCTTCCAAGCCCCTCAATGATCAGGGGATCAAATTTTGCTCAATTTTCAAAGTGCTCGGAATGCGACGAAAACAGTGCCATTGCGTCCGTCTCGTCTTCCTGATTCCGACGATATATTTACTTTCTCAAACAGAGTCCGTATGGAGAAGATATCGCGATCTGTTCGCCAAGGAAAACAAGCAAAAATTTTAGATGCTGACTGTACCTGTCCGTATAGTCCGTACAGTGACGTGGTAGGGCCATACCATCCGTACAATGGCATGTCAGGTGGATGACGTGGCACACTTGTATTGGTTGATGGGTTGTTGAATTGTTGGATGACACGTGTCATTGGTGGTCAATGGTGTAAGGACACGTGGCCCAATCCCTTGGCGCCACATGTCACTCGTTGACTGGCTATTTGGTTATATAAAAATTTGTTGAGGCCTGTGGGGTTCGACCCCCGGACCTCCCCTTTATGTAAAGACTTCATAACTCTCCGCTAACCAACGTGTCGCCCTTTGTTCCTTGATTACTATGTCAACACATATATATTTAATGTTGATTAATGTTTGGATGGAAAGGGGGGTCGGGTCGGGGCTTAGCCCCGACCCGCAGTCATTTGATCCACATATGACCCAACACATATGTTATAGCCTGACTGTTTGGCGTGTGAATGTATTGTATTGTATATAATATATATATACCATTGTGTGCGGGGGTTTGAACCATAGCCCGACCATTTTATATATGCGCACAGTTGTGGTGCCTGGGGTTTGGATAGCCCACAATTTTTACATTTTCATATGCCCACGATGGGAGCAGTAGTTGGGGCAGTTCAACGGATTAACCACCTTTTTGCCCAACCTTTGGTCATATGCGCCATACGCCCAGGTGCCGAGGCGGTTAGGGGCAGGCGCGCCCTTAACCATCCTACGGTTTGCACCATTGGGGCAGTTGCGCCTGGTGCTGGGTTTTTGCGCTTAAAAGAGCGTGTGATCCAGGTTCATGCAAGGAGGGTGCGAATTGTAGAACCAGAGACAACAAGCTTGAAGAGGGAGACTTCTAGGAGGCCTAACTTCTTCATTTTTCGACCGATTGAGGTGTCGAAAGAGCCCAGACAGGGGTTTTGGGACGTTGGGAAGCCATTGGAGCAGTCGGTTTGTCAGTTTGAGCATTGTAAGACATGTTTTTGAGCAATTAATAATAATGATCCATTAGAAGCTGGACCAGGAGATGTAGCCCATAAGAGGGGTG
>ML780189.1:1053759-1076156 GCA_009831015.1 Picea engelmannii | reverse complement strand
ACATCAGCAAGGAGAGGCTTAAAGGAGAAGGTAAAAAGTTGAAACCAATTCGATATGGTCCCTTCAAGATTGTTGACAAGATTGGTAACAATGCTTTTCGTTTAGATTTGCCTCCTTATATGCAGATGTATGCAGTTGTTAATATTGAGAATTTGAAGTTATATGAGCCTCCATTGATTGATGATCAAGGAGAGCATGTTAATATTCCTTCCATAGATGATTTTTCTCCAGAGTATCTAACAGAACTGCAGGAAGACACCATACTTGACAGGAGAATGCGAACTTCGAAGCGAGGAAATGTGGAGTATTTGCGAGTTGGTCTTAAAGGGATGAATCCAAGGAAGGCCAAGTGGATCGAGGTTGGAAGGGTGAGGGAACTTTACCCTCATCTTCACATAGACTGAGATAGTATTTTGGTGGTCCAAAAGCTTCCCAATGGGGAGGTGTGATCAGGGGATCAAATTTTGCTCAATTTTCAAAGTGCTTTGAATGCGACTAAAATAGTGCCATTGCGTCCGTCTCGTCTTCCTGATTCTGGTGGTATATTTACTTTCTCAAACACAGTCCGTATGGAGAAGATATCGCGACCTATTTGCCAAGGCAAACATGCAAAAATTTTAGATGCTGACTGCACCTGTCCATACAGTCCGTACAGTGACGTGGCAGGGTCGTACCATCCGTACGATGACATGTCAGGTGAATGACGTGGCACACTTTTATTGGTTGATGGGTTGTCGAATTGTTGGATGACACGTGTCATTGGTGGTCAATGGTGTGAGGACACGTGGCCCAATCCCTTGGCGCCACATGTCGCTCGTTGACTGGCTATTTGGTTATATAAAAATTTGTTGAGGCCTGTGGGGTTCGACCCCCGGACCACCCCTTTATGTAAAGACTTCATAACTCTCCGCTAACCAACGTGTCGCCCTTTGTTCCTTGATTACTATGCCAACACATATATATTTAATGTTGATTAATGTTTGGATGGAAAGGGGGGTTGGGCCGGGGCTTAGCCCCGACCTGTGGTCATTTGATCCACATATGACCCAACACATATGTTATATCCTGACCGTTTGGCGCGTGAATGTATTGTATTGTATATAATATATATATATACCATTGTGTGCGGGGGTTTGAGCCATAGCTCGACCATTTTATATATGCGCACAGTTGTGGTGCGTGGGGTTTGGATAGCCCACGATTTTTACATTTGCATATGCCCACGACCGGAGCAGGAGTTGGGGCTGTTCAACGGATTAACCACCTTTTCGCCCAGCCTTTGGTCATATGCGCCATATGCCCAGGTGCCGAGGCGGTTAGGGGCTAGCGCGCCCTTAACCATCCTACGGTTTGCACTATTGGCGCAGTTGCACCCAGTGCTGGGTTTTTGCGCTTAAAAGAGCGTGTGAGCTAGGTTCATGCAAGGAGGGTGCGAATTGTAGAACCAGAGACAACAAGCTTGAAGAGGGAGACTTCCAGGAGGCCTAACTTCTTCATTTTTCGACCGATTGAGGTGCCGAAAGAGCCCAGACGGGGGTTTTGGGACGTTGGGAAGCCATTGGAGCAGTCAGTTTGTCAGTTTGAGCATTGTAAGACATGTTTTTGAGCACTTTTTGAGCAATTAATAATAATGATCCATTGGAAGCTGGACTAGGAGATGTAGCCCATACGAGGGGTGAACTCCTTTATCAATTGTTGTGCACATGTGTTTATGTTCAATGTTTATGCTGCTGTCTATGTGTATTTTGCATAAGTAATCCTTAATTTATGTGTTGCAAATTGATCATGTTGCTTTAAACACATAACATTTCACTTGCAATATATTTTCAAGTTTTTCAACTCTTCTTCATTTTTAGATCACTCAAGACCCTGGTATACCAATGCCTCCTCATGTCTCTTTACAGCTTGAAGTCCTGGAAAATGATGGGTGGCAGGAGATTGTCCACCCAACAGTATTCCAACACCGTGGCTGGACAAACTTATCTTTGCCTGCTCCTCCACCTTTAAACCCCATTGTCCAAGCTTCCCCTAACCATTCTCTAGTGAAATCTTCCCACGCCAACAAGAGATTGAAGACTAAAGCCCACCATGCACTAGATAAAGGAAAAGCTACCACTGCCCCTTCCTCACCCTCCGATGAATCTGACAAATCCGTGTCTTCACGGATGCATCTGAGGGATGATTATTCCCATGTGATTAGTGAGATAAATCCTAAAGGATCTACCCAACTCAAGGCAATTTCAGGGAAATCAGGAGGTGACAACAACAACTAGGGAAGAGTTGCTTCACAGACTGGAAAATACGGGTTTTAAATTTTATGTTATTTATTGTTTTATGACAGTGGACGCCATGGATTTTGGATAGCAGGTTTTATTGTGGAAAACACGCTTTTTTTTTTGGACAACAAGTTTTTTGGATACATGAGTATTAATTTGAAATAATTTCAAGTTTATGTGCTGAAATTCTTAAGGGAAAATATGTTTTGAAGGGAGACACAAGGGGTGTGTTTGCTTAAACAAATGGATTATGTTATGATGTAATGATTGTTGTCACTAGAGGAGTCACAAGGGGGTCCCACCTATTAGTTATTATTTAATTATGACCCTATTATGATTATTACTTTTCCCCCCTTCCTTAACTAAAGTTAGTTAAGGCCTTATGTTATGATAACTAATAAGTTAGTTCAACTACTCTAACCAATTCTAAATTGTTAAAAGATGAACTAAGGGGAGGAACAAGAGGTGGATAGAAGCACAAAGCATGCTAAGGTTTTCTCTTTGAGTTTATGTTGCGATAGTTCAGTTTTCATCCATTCATATATTCATCATAGCCTAATTTTCTTTTGTGATAGTAGGGTCTTATTGTAGACAACAATATTTAGGGTTGAGTCAAATCATTCAGACACTTTCTCTTCAGAGGTGTTGATCTATCTTTGATAGTCTGTGTAGACTTGTCTGTTTGTGAATTAACTTTCTTGAATGATAAAGGATATTGTGCAGAGTTGAGTGGGCAACAGTCTGTGGCAAGCTGATCCAACTTTTAGAGTTCAATTTTTGTTTTCTGTCAGAATTCCTTTTGTATGTTCCATCGGGGATTTCTAAGTTTGACTTTGGCCCAAGATTTCTGTGTGAAGTTTTGTAAAGACAACGACTCTTTGGTGAATTGGAATGGAATAAAGGATTGCTTTATGTCTCATCTATATTGATTATGATCTTGGTATCTTTACTTCTATTCTTACATTTATTTCAACAACTAATATTTTCAGAAAAAATATATAAAAAAATGAATTTCCAGCAAGTTTTTTGTCGATAAAAGACTAGCCTAAGCACTTGTAATTAATACTTGTGAGTTAGGATACATTTTTGTTGGCCATAAACATAGGGTGATATTCCCTTCTACTTTACTTTAACCAAGTAAAGTCTGAAAATGCTTGAGTAAGATCAATTATTATCTTTTCCTCAACACCCTTTCCATTAACCTCTTAAGATGCCAGTATAGGTCAATAGTCTACAAATATTGAGACTTTGTGGCCCGTGTAGCACCATTGTCAGGAACCTAGGAACTAGTGTTGTGTGTGACCTCTTCGTTGGAGACTAAGTGCCTTATATCTCTGATGTCGTCCTCCACTAAGTCAATTTATACTTGAATCTCAAGTGGATGTGGGCGTGGTAAGATTTTGAGGACTTTTCTGTTGCAGAGATGAGACAGGAACTAGAAGAACAACATTGGTTTACCCTGGAGTGGCAGGAGGAATTACCGGGAGCCATGGGTGCAAGATTAAGGGAGCGAGTGAAGAGGATGAGAGTTGAGGGATGATAGGAGACAAGAGCACAATAGAGAGAAGATGAGTGTAGGTAGAGAACCAAGACAAAAGAAAAACCCACAACAAAGTGTCGAGGAAATAGTCATCTGATAAAGGAGGGGTGATACAAAATCTGGAGGTTCCATGATCATGGTCGCAAAGACCATTACAACTAATGAATGTTCCCAAACGAACCAAATCATGGGAAGAACATAAGTGCAGGTCGGACAGAGCCTAAGGGACATTGTTGAGTTGAAGATGGGTGGAGTATAATGGCACATGAGTGAAGTGAGGGGGAATACCCAGGTAGACAATTAAATAAGGTCATGGGTGACATGTGGTGGTGCTCCTCAGGGAGTGATCCTACCGTTGAATCTTGTTTGTATCACTGATTCGGGTGTTCATGTGAAGAAAGTTAATAAAAATATATTTTAAGTTAATTTCACATGAGTGAAATTAACTTAAAGTACCCAAAGACCCAAAGACATTTCACATGAGTGAAAATCTCCACCCTTATGGACCACCAATTCTTCCCCCTTATAGACCATTGATGGGTTATTCCATGTGGTCTGGTTTTCCTTGAATAACAATGATGAGTTCGCATGCATTCATGGATAGTAGCCAGTGATGATTGATTAAGGAACTTAGGGTTTGATTAATTTTGCTTCTTACAAGCCCAAGTGACAAGTATAGAATTGAGATTGAAAACATAACCTATAGTAGATTTTCAATCATCAAGGTCAGTACTATCCCAATCACGACTAGTGAAACCGACCATCATTGGTGTCCACCCTAAATGATAATGTATCCCAAACTAAACTATACCCAAATATATTGAAACTTATCCTCCTTTCTACTTTGAAGTGGCTCTCATGGGATGATTACATATATTGAGTAACAAGACCAACAACATAGGAAATATCAAGATGGTATGTGTTGAATACAAAGGGTTTCCTACTAAATGACAATGCAAAGTAACAACTACTTTGGATGTGGTATAACTAGCAACAAGTTTATCTCTATACTACAAGGGAGATGGGGTTGGTTTACAATATTCCATGTGAAATAAATGAAGAAATTTGCATGCATACTTAGCTCGAGAATGGAAAATGCATTCCTCGGTTTGAGAGACTTTGAGACCAAGAAAATAATGAAAATTCCCTAAAGGCTAAGTTTTCTATTTCAAATTTATTCTTAAAATTGGATTTCACGTTGGTTAAAAGTTTAGGGTGACTAACAATGAGGATAAGGTCATCAACATAGAGAACAAGAAGCAGGACATCATCACCCACTTTCTTGGTGTAGACATTGGGGTTAGAATGACATCTAGGAAAACCAACGTTGGGAAGAAAGCTATCCATTTTAACATACAAAGCTTGTAGATATTTCTTAAGGCCACATAGGGATTTCTTAAGGTGGTAAAAAAGATTGGGTTCATTCTAAATATAGCTAGGAGGTTTTTCTATGTTAATTTATTCTTGCAAATCCCCACATAAGAAGGTGCATTTAACATCCATTTGATGGGACTCCCTAGTTTATATGAAGTTGCAAGGGTTAGAGAAAGGAAGATGGACTTCATTTTGGATATAGGGGCAAAGGTTTTAGTATAGTCAATGCCTTCTACCTGAAAAATCCTTTGGAAACTAACTAGACCTTATGTATCTCAACACTTCCATTTGTTGCATACTTATTCCTATAAAAAAATCACATATAACAAGTTTTCTTCCTTTCAAAAGAGGAAGAAGACCTTAAGTATTGTTCATAATTAAGAAATGATATTATTAATTCATCAATGTATCCCAATATAGATAGCCAAAATATTCTACAAATTCTTTTGGATTGCGAGTCTATGAAACTTGAGCCCAAATAGGGGAGGCTCACAAGAACTATGAACATGTTTGGCATTGATATAAAGAATCATTAGCAAGATCACTAGCTACTTCTCATGTTGTATATACCCATATAAGAAGCTATGATGTTGGTGTAGGTTCATGTTCAATGCACACTACTAGAGAAGGGTGAGAAGGCGGAGTTCATTTTTCATCCCCACTATCATCATATGAATAAGAAACCAAAATTGAAATACTAGTAGAAATATTAGGGATATAAGAATATGGCACGCACATCGAAGATGGCTCGTGGGATAAAGATGGCACAAAGTATGAATTATGTACATGGGAAAAGAAAAATTAATCAATTTGAATTCTCTCATGATAATAATTTATATTGAATGAGGTTGAAGAAGTCTATAACCTTTTAAATATTCAAAGTATCCAACAAAAATGCACTTCTCACTCTTAGGCTATAATTCTATGCTTTTCTCATCATGATTGTGAGCCCGTGCTTTACTACCAAAACACACAAAGTGGCTAACATGTAGTTTAATGTTACTCCATACTTATTCTAGTGTTATATTTTTTAAATACTTTGTGGTAATGCAATTAAGTACATAGTTTGGACAATTAATGGCTTCCACCCAAAAACATAGACTTAATCCCTTGGATTAGATCATACAATTTACCATTCCTTTTAATGTGTAATTCTCTCTCAACAATAACATTTTGTTGGGGTGTGTATGGAACAATACGTTATATTTGAATGCATTGTGTAGTGTAGTAAGTTGTAAATTTGTTGCTAACGTATTCAACATCATTATTTGTTCTTAAATTTTGAAGTTTGATGTCTAGATTATTTTTCTACAAAGGATTTGTAGGCCAAAAACATGTCAAAAAATCCACTCTTAAGCTTTAAGAAATACACCCAAATGAATCTAGAGAAGCCATCAATGAAGGTTAATAAGTACTTGAACCAAGAGAAAGAAGTAGAAGAAAGTTAACCACACAAATCACTATGGCCAAGCTACTTTCTATATGCTTAAGGTAATATTTCAATTAGTCTACCTAGGAAATGTAACTTTTCTTATTTGTTTCTAATTCGTCAAGATCAAAGATTAGAAAACACCTTTCTCTATGTTTCTGATTTGAAAATATCACACAAGTAATAGGGAAAAGAGCATACATAGAGAAAACAAACTAGAAATATAAATAGAAAAACCAAAAGGATAATTTAAAATAGTAAGAAATAGATTTAAAATAAACTCTATAATGAAATTTTGTACCTCTCGATTCGATATAAATTATCGTATCTAGGGAAAATAGAAACCATTTAAGCTAATACGAAAATGGTTTCCACCTGAAAATGGTGCTTTTAATGTACCAAAGAAATCCTTTTGGCCTAGAAATGATTAGAAATGGTAAGTCCTTTGTTGTTTGCAATGACACAAGTTCAAGATCTTAATCAACAATACAAATGGGTCTTCATAGGAGCTCTGATACCATGTTTGATAAATAGGTTATATTCATGTAGGTCAAACATCTTGAGGAAGCTACTTAAAAAATTATATCAATGATCAATATACCATTGTATACATGAATAAAACTATCAAAGAGGGACACAATGCATGCCCTAGTCAACATGGACACTTGAGGAAACCATTTAATGAAAAACAAAATAATTTACATTAGCATGTTTCAACAATCAATCAATGGTAAATGAGACTCCATGCTCTTTGAATAGAGGCCATGGATCAATTGAGTGTTAAGTCATGAATCAAGTGACATTAGTATCAAGTAGAAGATGAATCATCAGATTACATTATTTCTAGAACATAATCGTCACTATTGAATTAATATATACAAAGAACACTAAAACAACAAGATTTACCTAAAGACACATTAGACCAAGTTGAACTTAATCACCTCCTAAATGTGTAAATATCCTAACAAAATATATATGTCCCCTATTTATCTTTCTTTTCATATTATATATAGATGAGTTGAAATTTTTTCTTATTAACATTAGACATCATTAAAGTTATATTCTTATTAAAGCTATTATTGGAAACATTTTTTGGAAAATAATATCATCTTTATGAATAACATAATTGAAGGTTTCTAAAGGAATTTGGATACAAATGTTAATGACCTCTATAATTATCATGGAGTAGAGTTTAACTTTAAAAAGACAATTTGTTATGGTTTTCAGTGTTTATGAAAAAGGGCTCTCTAACATTTATGTCCACTTATTATACTTAGTTAGGTGTGTTCACTACTACAATATAAGTCTATAACATCGCTTGATTTCATCATCGCACCACATTTTACCATTTCCATTTTTTTGCTAGTTCATGTCAAGGTTTTGTGACAAACATTTGTGTCAAATGTGCATTGAATATGCATCGATTCTTCTTCTATTTTGCATCTAAATTACAATGCTAAAAACATTGTAAAGATTATACTTATACTTTGCATCATTACTACATCAACTAGCATCATAGTTTTATCATTTTGGTGTCACTAAAAAATTTGTACATGTCATGGGCATCATATTGCATCAAAATATTATTTCATATATAAATATATAACATCATATCCTTGTCATATTAGAATTGTAATATTATATTCTATAAAAAACTATGTGTTGTGAAAATATTGTCATATTTGTACACAATTTCAATGTCATTTGTTCAATGAGTTCCAATCAATAATGACAAGATTGTAGTCTACAAAACCTAATGCAAGGAAACATAAGGTCACAATGAAGGGAATGATAGAACCTAATGTGAAATATAGTTATAAGGTAACCGTGAAGGTAATGATATAGAACAAACAATTATGAACATGTATTTATTTATTTAGGCAAGCATATATCCTCCCTGAAACCCATGTATTTTGTTCAAAGTTTAGGCTAATACACTACAATGAAAAGGATAAACCATTGTTTAAGCTACTACTAAGTGTTAGGATATTTAGACACTTAGGAGTTAGTTAAGATCTACTTGGTCTAATGTGTCATTAGGTAAAAGTGTGTTTCTTTAGTATGCATTAGTATGCATTTGTAGTTAGGAAATGACGGTCGCGATATGTTCCTGGCATAGAGTGAACCGACGGTTCATATTCTCCTTGATCTGAATGGCCATTGATAAGTGGATTAACACTCGATTGGTACATGATCTCTATTTAAATATCATGGAGGGCCATTTGTCGATGATCAATTGTGAGAAACTCTTTTGTAAAATCTCTCTGTAATCTTTTTATTTTGCATTAATACACTACTCCAAGTGGCCACGTTGGTTGGGGTCGTGGATGTTTCCCCGTAGGGGTTTTACCACGTCAAAACATTGGTGTGTTGATATTTGATCTGGTTGTGTGAGTGGTTACTGAAGGTGTTCATCCTTTGTTGGAATACCTATGTTTTCGAACGTGGTATCAGAGCTTGTTTGAGGACTCGCTCATGTTGTAGAACAAGATCGTGAAGTTGAGTTTCCTCATCTCCGTTTTCTTCCATTTCCATACATTTTTGGGCTAAGAGGACTATTCTATTGCATCCAGAGCACTCGTTTCATTTAGGAACGCTTTTCGTTTCACTAGAAAGGCTTTTGTTTGCCCAAGATACAACCATTTCAGCTAGATTTGGAGGTATAAATCTTGAATACGCTCTTTTTAAATTTTTTGCAGAGTATTATTTCGGTTTTATATTGTTTTTTTCCGGGTTGCTACTATTTTATATCTACATATGCTCTTTTCCATGTGCCCTGTGCAATCTCGACAAATAAAAAATAGATAAGAAAATGTGCATTTTTCGGGTAAGCTAACCGAGATCTAACCCTTGTTGTCATCGAGAAGCAAATAAAATTTCTTGTGTGAAAATGGTTTTTTTCAAGGCTATCAACAACAACAACAATCCTCTTGCTAAACAATACTATATGTTTTTCTAGCCCACTTGGTTAAAATTTACCTTATTAAGTAAGAGGTCTTGAGTTCAAGTCTAGAGTTATTTATTTTGCATGCAACTTTTCTTTTATAAAGTAACTTCATTGTAATAGTGATCCCTACTTCTTTTTATAAAAGTGGGTCACTTCATAAAGAAACTTACACCACCACGTGGTCTTTTGGTTACTGTTTATTCCTTTTTAAAAAATGGCATAACTTTCACATTTGAAGTTCGTTTTCAGTGTCTTTTTTTTAAAACCACCTAATTTTTCAAGATCTTTCCATACATATCCTCAATTTAATTTTTTAAATCCATATTGTCTACATATTTAATATGGATTCTTCAATTAATCTTTTTCTTACCAACACTAACTACTTCCAATGGAAATCCCATATGGAGGATTTATTAAGAAGTAAAGGCTTGTACCAGATTACCTTGGGAAATGAAACAAAGCCTATTGATGCTGATAAGAAATCCAAATTGGCTAATATGAATGAAAAATCACATGGACTAATTAGAATTTCCATTTCTCTTAATTTAAGGTTCCACCTTAAAGAAATTGATAACCCTGATGAAGCTTGGTAAAAGATTGAATCTGTGTTTGGTAAACACAATATTATTCGAGCACAATAGTTATAAAATCAAGTACTGACTTTAAGTCCAAGTGATTTTTCTTGCATTGAAGACTATCTATCTAAGTTTAAAACACTCATAATTTTATGTGAAGAATGTAAGATAAATATGTATGAAGAGTGTTTCATCTATCTTATTCTTTCTAAGCTAGGTAGTGCATATTATGTGTTTGTATCTACCTTTTATGTCATGAAAGAGGCTCTAGGGAAAGATTATCAAAAACTCACTCTTGAGTCCTTTTGTAATTCTTTGATTAGAGAGAAAGATAAGTTTGTACAACTTGGATTGATAAACCTACAGGTACCTCCAACAAATCCTTAGTCATCCATCAGAAAGATAAACCCAAGAATCCCAAGAAGCAACATCCTCGCAACAACAAGCAACATAAGGGTCCCAAACCCACTCAGACAGCTTCCACCCCTAGTGGTGACAAAGGAGAAAAATATAAAAATAAGAAGACTAAAAGACATTGTAACTTTTGTGTTAAATATGGTCATGTTGAGTCCAAATGTTTCAAGAAGATGGCAGCTTTAGAAGCAGCGATGAAGAAGCACAACATCAATATTGATTCTACTTCTTCTTCCTCTTCTCATGGACATGCACTTTCTGCTTCTAGTTTCTCCTTCAATACAACTTCTACTTCTTCTTCTGATGAGTGGCTTGTTGATTCTGGAGCATGTTATCATATGGCTAAGGATACAAAAATATTTTATGCTCTAAATGTATGTAACACTGAGAAAATATTTTTTGGTGATGATAGATCTCTTAGTGTTGTAGGATCTGGAATAGTTCAAGTAGAAAATGGTCATTTCAATGATGTATTATGTGTTCCAAGTCTTTCTTGTAACCTTCTATCAGTATATCAAATCACTTATTTAGGTGAAGGTAAAATCGTTGAGTTTTCACCTCACCAAGTTTTAATCAAGGCTCTAAAAGATCCTAAGCATGTTCTTGCAACTGGAATTGCTAATGATATTACTAGGTTGTACAAGTTTGACAACTTTGGATCATCATCTTTTTAGTCAATTTTTGTTTCTCATAGAGATGAATTGACCAAACTTTGGCATGAGCGGTTTGGTCATCTAAACTATATGATCTAGGTGGATATTGGTGGCCACCCACCTATTCCAACTGGCTCCTCTTGTCCGTTTTTTATTCAACACGTTCTTGTGTACTTCTTTGTAATTGTGGGTTATACACTTCTGGGGTTGTATGAATCCCTACACATATTCCAGGTGGATATTGGTGGCCACCCACCTTTTCCAAATGGCTCAAAACAGTTTTCTAGCAATTTTGGCAATTTACTATATTTAGCAGGTTTTAACTTCCGGGGCCATTGTGAGGGTCCAAATGAAGGTTTTTCGAGATATAGGTTATCAATTATAGATTAAGGAATAATTGATCCCCCAAAATGAATCTCCTCGATTATATCTTTCTAACGAGCTATCACACGCCTAAAATGGAGATCGTATGCAAAAGTTACGACCCCGAGAAGTTGATGTACTCACTTACCCAAACATGGCCCACATGACTTTTGGCGCTTCATCTCCTAGGGTTAGGTTTTTGGATGTCTAGGGTTTTTGGCATTCCTTCTTATTGTAAAAATGCCTTCAGATCCTCATTGTAATCATCTTATTGCTAATGCGAGTAGCCATCACATCTCTTCTCAGAGATAAGATGCCACCATTCTAGCGAGTCTTTCACTCTGTATTTTTACAGTCTCTATACATTTTTTTCATTAATAGAAATCTTGTGTTACTGTATATCTGTGTTTATGGTTGCATCTCTGATACATTTTTTTTATATTATTGAATATCTGTGATATCTCTATGCATTTATTTATTATATCTCCGATCTCATTTCGTACCGAAAATAATCCGGATTAGTGGTATCAGAGCAGGCTGCTCTTGATCATTTTTTTCAGTGCATGTCCCCGACGAGGTCCGAGTATAGAAAGTTGGGTCTCGATTTTGTCTCTCTTGAAGAAAATCACTCTCGCACACCCAAGAAACTCTCAATGGCGGAAGAAAAGGAAAACGACGGAGCAAACGATCCTATCAATCTATTTCTTGAGCAAGCTCTCACGCGACAGAGGGACGAAATGATGGAGAATTTTGCCCACATCCTTCAATGCTTGCCGATAGCATCAGGTGCATATTCATCAAGCGACCACTTTGGAGGCACCTCACCTTTCAAGGTACAAGTTAACTTTGATATTCTTGTTTGAAGGACATATAGATGCAGAAGCCCTAGAAAAATGGTTAACTCCACTAGAAGGTTATTTCTCCATTCACAATTTTCTCGACAAAGAAAAGATCACCTTCACACTCCTTAAATCTCTCCCTCATGTCAAACATTGGTGGGAAACTTACTGGGAGAAAAGTTCCACAGAGGAGTCTGAAATATATGGGGTCGATCCCACTTGGGATTTTTTTGTGGATGCGGTAAAGGAACAGTATTACTCTGTTGGAAACTATGAGAACTAGTACATGAGATGGACCACACTACGGAAAGAGAGGGGCCAAGAAGTTCCTGAGTTCACAAATACCTTCCATACCTTGCACACCAAGCTGGGTATCAAAGACTCCGAGCGACATTTGGTTCTGAAATACCATGGGGCTCTACACAGATACATCCAAATTGAAATGGATTTTCTGGACATCTCATCACTCAGTGCTACTTATCGATATGTTGTTAAAATTGAGAAGAAATTTAAGCACCATAACAAACGAGAATTCGGGTTTGCAAATCCGCAACAACCAAAGTATGAAAAAGACGGCCCTAACAAACATTCTCTCAAAAACCAGTCCAAGACACATGAAAAGAAGGGTCATGGGAAGACAAAGAAGGACACCGGAAAATGGTGTGTTTTCCACAAAATCCCCTGAAACAACACCGATGAATGTTTCTCAAAACATTCATTGGTGGCTGAGATCAAAGACAAGCAGCCAAACCCTGATTCATAATCTGATTCTGAAAATACTAGTAAAAAATAGATCATCGACACAGATCCCACTGCTATTGTCGTGACCGCAACAATTCAACCAGAAGAACCAACAGATTCAGAAGAGGGGGAGTGCATTTTTCATTCATAGATGTGGGTGAAGGGGAAACCGCTGCATTTTATTGTTGATAGCAGAAGCCAGAAAACCTCATCTCAACAGAGGTCGTCAAACAGTTGAGATTGTCGACAACACCACACCCGCAACCATACAACATTAGGTGGCTTCGGCAAGGATGAGATCTTTGTGTCAACCAATAGTGTCAATTGTCATACGAAATCCAACCCTTCAAGCATGAGGTATTATGTGATGTTTCCCCACTGGATGTCTGTGATGTTCTCTTGGGCAAACCATATATGTGGAGACGCCATGTTGTTTATGAGTCTCGACCCCATAGTGTCATTGTTACTTTGGGGGGTCATCTCTACAGAATACCAGAGGTAGTTCCAACTACTGTTCCACCTAAAAAGTGTTGCAAGGTAGTATCTCATACTACAAAATTAAGCTTCTTCACAAGTTGTTCAAAAGGGGAACATAAGGACACTGCAACCACTACAACCTCCCCCCCCACACCTTCTATCCAACAGAAGCAAGTCGACAAGGTTGCAAAAAAGCACAAATATTCCTTCTACACACCTTCCTCTCATGTAGCTCGACTTTTTGAACAACCTCATCTTCAACAGGTTCATGGTAGACTTCCACAAACTAAGCAACGCAAAGCCTCTAACAATACAAGCAGCTCACCAAGATGCAGATCCAACAAATGCATTTCCCTCTCCCCCGAGAACTCAACACAATGGATACCATTGCTTCCTAAGGAGGGAGGATTGATCCAGGTGGATATCAGTGGCCACCCACCTTTTCCAAATGGCTCAAAACATTTTTTTGGCAATTTTGACAATTTACTATTTTTAGCAGGTTTTAACTTCCGGGGCCATTTTGAGGGTCCAAATAAAGGGTTTTCAAGATCGAGGTTATCATTGATATTCAAATGCATAATTGATCCCCCAAAATGAATCTCCTTGAAGATACCTTTCCAACGAGATATCACATGCCTAAAACAGAGATCGTATGCAAAAGTTACGACCCCGTGAAGTTGATGTACTCACTTACCCAAACAGGGCCCACATGACTTTTGGCGCTTCATCTCCTAGGGTTAGGTTTTTGGATGTCTAGGGTTTTTGGCATTCCTTCTTATTGTAAAAATGCCTTCAGAGCCTCATTGTAATCATCTTATTGTGAATGCGAGTAGCCGTCACATCTCTTCTCAGAGATAAGCTGCCACCATTCTAGCGAGTCTTTCACTCTGTATTTTTACAGTCTCTATACATTTTTTTCATTAATAGAAATTGTGTATTACTGTATATCTGTGTTTATGGTTGCATCTCTGATATATTTCTATTATATTATTAAATATATGTGATATCTCTGTGCATTTATTTATTATATCTCCGATCTCATTTCGTACCGAAAATAATCCAGATCAATATTTGTGGCCTGTCACCTAATCCAACTGACTTATATTGTATGTTTTCATGTTAGCACATCTTGTTGTACTTCTAGGGCCGTTTTGGAGGCATAAACAATGTTTTTTGGGTTGCCACAGTCAAATTGTATATGGAGTTAGAGTTTGATGGCGTAATGTGTAGTTCTTTGAAATACCTTTCCAATGGGCTATCAAGCACCTAAAACATAGGTCTTATGAAAAATTTATGACCTCGGAAAGTTGAGGTACCAACTTACCCATAGGGCCCACATGACTTTTGACATTTTACCTTCTAGGGTTAGGTTTTTGGATGTCTAGGGTTTTGGAATTCATGAGTAATATAAAAAATGCCTCTAGAGCCTCATTGTAATCATTATGCTCAGATGGATGCATGTATCAGCCACATCTCTTCTCAGAGATAACTACCACCATTCGAGCAAGTGTTTCAGTTCTGCAGTTTTATAGTTTCAACCTATTTCATTTATTAATTAGAAGATATTGTTCACTAGATATCTGTGTTATTCTTCATATATCTATGTTTATTGTATTCATTCTGTTAATCAGTTTGTTCCACTCCTAAATCCGGATCAATGGTATTAAAGCGGTCCACTCTTCATTTATTTTTATTTGTGCATGTCCTTGACAAGATCTGGGTACAAGAAGTTGGAACTTGAACCAATCGAGTTGTTGCAATATCAGTCACGTCGATCCTGACAACAACCCATGGGGGATGAAAAGAAAGATGATGAAGCAGGAGATCCTATTAAGATGTTTCTCGAGGAAGCCCTTGTGCAAAAAAGGAATGAAATGATGGAAAAATTTGCGCAGATCCTTCGACGGTTGCCCACAGGAGAAGCATCTTCATCAAGAGGTCTTGCAACCCCCTTCAAGGTACAGGTAAATTTTGATATTCCATTATTTGAAGGATTGATAGATGCAGATGTCGTAGATAAATGATTGAATCTAATCGAAGGGTATTTTTCGGTCCACAATTTTTTCGATAGGGAAAAGATTACTTCTACACTCTTCAAGGTCACCCCCCATGTTAAGGACTGGTGGGATACTTACTCTGAGCAAAGGGCCATAGAGGAATCCACAGTATTTGTGGTGGCCCCTACATGGGATTCCTTCCGGGACAACATTAAAGAACAATATTACCCTGTTGGAAGCTACGAGGACCAGTACACCAGATGGACCACCCTGCGTTAAGAAAGGGACCAGACAGTACCATATTTCACCAATATTTTCCATACCCTGTGCACCAAATTGGGTATCAAAGTCTTCGAGCGTCATCTGGTTCTCAAATACCATGGTTGTTTTCATAGATAAATTCAAACATAAATGGAGTTTCTGGACATTGCCTCATTAGGCACGTCTTATAGATACATTGTCAAGATCGAGAAGATATTTAAGAAGAAGAGGCAAGATTTTAGACCTACAAACTCCTCATAGCCAAAGAAGAGAAAATCCGGCCTCAACCCACACAACAAGGGATCGAGCCGAGATGGTCGCTCTCAGAACAACCAGTCCAAGCTGAAACACAAGAAGGACAATGAGAATATGAAGAAGGACACGGTAAAATGGTGTGAGTACCATAAAATCCCTTCGCACATCACTGAAGAATGTCTCTCCAAGCAGTCACTCATGGTTGAGATGAAGGCTTTCGAGTTATAGGCTTTTTCTAATTATGAATCAAATCCTGAAGGAGGGAAGCAAATTATCGATGTTGAACCCAGTGCCACAGTCGTTACCACCAAATTTTGACCAAGTGAACTAGAAGAACCAGAGGAAGGGGAACACCTTTTTCACTCATAGATGTGGGTAAAGGGGGCTTTGCTTCATTTGATTTTCAATAGCGGAAGTTAGAAGAACCTAATTTCAATATAGGTCGTCAAGCGGCTAGACCTGCCAACGATACCACACCCAGAACCCTACACCATCGGTTGGCTTCACCAAGGAAGAGATCTTTGTGTCAGCCAACAATGTCATTTTCCCTATGGCATCAAGCCTTTCAAAGATGACGTATTGTGTGATATTTCTCCCCTTGAAGTTTGTGATATTCTTTTAGGAAAACCATATTTGTGGAAGCGTCATGTTGTGTATGAGTCTAGACCCCATAGTGTTATTATTAATTTCGGTAGACAATTGTACATGATACCATAGGTAGCGCTACCTACCACTATTTCTTTAATCTCTGCTAAGAAATGCAGTAAGGTCATTTCATAGATCCGAAAGTTCATCTTATTTGTGATCCGTGTTCACAGTAAGAAGAAGTTTGTCACCACATCCATGGCCTCTACACAAAGCCTCTCTTTTCAGCATAATCAAGTGGACGGGATCATGGAAGAATACAAAGACATATTCTCCTCACCCATTGGGGTAACGACGCACTGCCAAGTCAAGAATCCAATTGATCTGACCCTGATGCACCTTTACCTAATGGACCATTCTATTGTCGCTCGTTGATGGAAAATGACGAAATCAGGTGTTATACCCAAGAGATTCTTCAAAAGGAGCACATTAGACCCAACTCCTCCCCTTGTGGCAACTTGTTTGTACTGGTGCAGAAGAAGGATGGGACTTGGAGAATCTGCAATGATTACAAAGCCTTAAACAAAATCACAGTCAGGAACCGGTACCGAATTCCCAGGATTGATGACCTTCTTGACCAACTCAAGGGGGGGAATTTATTTAGAAACATTGACCTAAATTCTGGCTACCATCAAGTTCCCATCAAACCAACTGATGTATGGAAGACAACCTTCAAATCTAAAGAAGGTCTCTTCGAATGGTTGGTCATGCCCTTTGGCTTAACAAATGCACAAACCACTTTCATGAGATTGATGGATGATGTATTGAGACCCTTCACCAACTCCTTTGTGGTGGTATATTTGGATGGAATCCTCATATTTAGCAGAACTTGGGAGGAGCACATGCGGCATATTCAACATGTTTTGAGCACTCTACCAAAGCACAAGTTATAATATGCCAACTTGGAAAAATGATCTTTTGGCATGAACAAGGTCCAATACTTGGGATACATTGTTGATGAGCATGGGGTACATGTTGATCCAACTAAGATTCAATTCATTCGTGACTGGATAGCCCCAAACACACTAATAGAGCTTCGAATCTTCTTGGGACTGGCCAACTTCTACCGACGGTTCGTGTTGGGATTCTCCCATATTGCATGGGCCCTCAGCCAGGTGACCAAGGGTGGTGGCAGGGAAACATTCATGTGGGGGAAGGGAAAAAAATGAGAATTCGATGATCTCAAGCATTGCTTGTGCTAAACTCCAATACTCTCCTTTATTGATTTGTAGCAACCATTTGAGATTCAGACAGATACATCTGACAATGTTGTAGGTGCAGTTCTCACTCAACATGGTAATCCAGTGGCATACCATACTGAGAGACTCTCAGATACTGTCCGAAAATTCCCTACCTGTGACAAGCAAATGTATTCCATTGTACAAGCATGTCTTCAATGGAAAAATTACATTCTAGGAAAGGAGACGATCACCCACACTGGTCACAAGCCTTTACAGTTCATACAGACACATGGGAAATTGTAGAACGACTACCATCAGAAGTGGTCCACCTACCTGCAACAGTTCCATATCAACATCAAGTATAAGACAAGGATCTCAAATTGTGTCATTGACTCCCATAGTCGACCTCTTGTGGCTGCACTCACCATTGTGCTCCATTCCTGTGGACATGATGCATTTGAGTGGCCCCAACTTTATCAGCAAGATCCAGACTTCGCCACCACCTATCAACTCTTGGGTATAAGTGTGTCTGTCACTAATTTTCACATTCAGGATGGACTATTATGCCATCTGTGCCATCTATGTGTTCCTACAATTTTGCGCGCAAATATGATCTGAGAAGCCCACTATAGTCGGGTGGCAAGAAATTTTGGCATGGAGAAAACTGTGGTCATTCTTCAGAAATAATTTTATGTTAGAAAAAACAGGACAGTGGAGCAATAAAATAAAACAAATGCAGAAACAAAACATAGAAGATACACAATACAATAGAGACACAAACTTACAGATTTACAATACAATAGAGACACAGATTTACATGATTTAAATAGAAATTGCCAGGTCCTTCCTTTATTATTATCCAGCATATGAAGGGATACAACCTACAACAAACCTGTTGTAACTTCCTCTTCTTTCTCTCACAGTCTCCTATCTCAGAATACAATATTCACCATCAACCATAGCCGCAATACATTACCCTCATAAAATAGAGTTTCCTTCTAGGGAAAAAAACCCTAACATAATCTCTACCATTAGATCTATGACCTTTTAATGAACGGTCCAGATTTACAATGAAATTACAATATACATTTACAAGGAAATTTTTCCTTCGGGGGCTTTGCCTCCGAACCCCCACTGGGGGCCTGCTTGCCTCCAGACCCTCCAACCGAGGGGATAGCCCCCCCAGACCTTGCAGAGAGGGTACCCCTCCTCTACACTCCCCCGCATGGAAGAGTGTGCATACTTCTGGGGTGTAAATACTTCATGGGCTATAAACATGACTGAAAGTAAAATACCTCTGAATCGGGAAGATAATCAGGCTCCACAACCAACAATCTCCCACTTGGAGAATGATCTAAACAACTCTGCCACTGCTATATATGCTAGAATCTAAACCTTCTTGGACTTGGAAAATTCCTCATCTTCATTTTCATTCTTGAAGACCAACTGAAACTGAGCAAGAACTCAGTTTCTCCCTGGTTACTCCCTTTGTTAACATGTCTGCAAGATTCTGGCTAGTGTGTATCTTTTCCAACTTCAAATGTCCATCTTCCAAGGTGGATCATATGAAGTGGTACCTCAACTATATATGCTTAGTCTTTGAATGGAAGGTTGAGTTCTTTGCAAGATGAATTACACTCTCATTGTCACAATACAACCTTCTATTCTCTTTCTTCTTTCCCAATTCCTCCATAAACCTCTGTAACCAAATCATCTCTTTACTAGCCTTAGTAGCAACAACATACTCTGCCTCTATTGTTGAAAGTGAAACAACCTTTTGCAGTTTTGAAATCCAACTTATTGTTGTTCGACCTATAGTAAACACATACCCTGTGGTACTCCTCCTGCTATCTTTATCACCTGCCATATCTGAATCAACATGTCCTTGTAGAACAGTTTCTGAACCTCCAAAACATAATGCATGATTAGCAGTACCTCTCAAGTATCTGAGAATCCACTTTACTGCCTCCCAATGTTCTTTACCTGGATTGTTCATATATCTTCTCACAACTCCCACTGTATGTGCAATATCTAGTCTCGTGTAAACCATTGCATACATCAAGCTACCAACTACTGATGAATATGGGACCCTGGGCATGTATTCTATCTCCTCGTGTGTCTTGGGACATATTTCCTTACTAAATTTGAAATGGCTAGCCAAAGGTGTACTAACTGGTTTTGCATTCTGCATTCTAAACCTCTCCAACACCTTCTCTGTGTACTCACCCCGAGACAATGTCATTTTGCAATTTTTCCTGTCTCTTGTTATTCTCATACCAAGGATTTTCTTTGCAGCACCCAAATCCTTCATCACAAATGAATTGACTAATTTATTCTTGAACACAGTTATATCCTGCATATTAGACCTTGCAACAAGCATGTCATCTACATACAATAGCAAGATAATAAAGCTTCCATTTTCTAGCTTTTTAAAATAAACACAGTGATCAGAATGACATCTACTATAAACCTGTTCTGTCATAAACCTGTCAAACTTCATATACCACTGCCTTGGAGCTTTCTTTAGGCCATATAAGCTCTTCTTCAACCTGCATACCAAATTCTCCTTCCCTTTTACCTCATACCCCTGTGGCTGTTGCATATAAATCTCTTCCTCCAAATCCCCATGGAGAAAATTTGTTTTTACATCTAACTGTTCAAGATGCAAATCTTCTACTACCACAAGACTTAAAATTGTTCTAATTGAAGTCATTTTAACAACAAGATAAAATATTTCATCAAAATTTATACCTTTTTTTTTTTGTGCAAACCCCTTTACAACAATTCTAGCCTTGTACTGCTTTTCTCCTCCATCTTCTTCCTTCAACCTGTAAACCCATTTATTCTACAATGCTCTTTTTCCCACAGGCAACTAAACCAAGTCCCAAGTATGGTTATTTACCAAGGAATCCATTTCCTCTTTCATTCCTTGCTCCCACTTCCTTTTGGTGTCTACCTGCATTGCCTCTTCATAACATTCTGGTTCACCAGAATCAGTCAACAATAAATAATACAATGAAGGAGAGTATCGTTTAGGGGGTATACTTAACCTGGTAGATTTTCTAACAACACTTGCAGGTGTTTGAGGTACCTGTTGCTCCTGTTGTTGTACATTTTGATTTTTTGGTTCCTTTGGAATTTATTTTTTAGTGATCTCATCAAGCACTGTGTATTCTTGTTTTTCTTTTTCCTATTTCTTTCCCTGCAACTGATCTTTGTACATGACCTTCTCATTGAATATGACATCTCTACTCCTAATGATTTTTTTGTTTTCATAATCCCATAAGAAATAACCAAAATCATTAACACCATATCCAATAAAGGTACACTTCTTGGATTTTGCCTCAAGCTTTGTTATGTTTTCTTTATCAATATGGACAAATGCTTCACAACCGAAAGTTTTCAAAAAAGAATAGTTTACCTTTTTTCTTGTCCATTCCTCCTCTGGAATTCTACCATCCAAAGAGCTTGACGATCCTCTGTTTATTAAGTAAACAACAATATCTACAATATATTCCCAAAACTGTAAGGGCAAACCAGCATGCGATCTCATACTCCTTGCACGCTCCATGATTGTCTTGTTCATCCTTTCTAACACATCGTTTTCTTGTGGTGTTCTTGGAACTATCTTCTCTCTACAAATCCCATGGTATGAAAAGTAATCATAAAAATCCTTGCTGCAATATTCACCTCCATTATATGATTTGAGACACTTCAACTTTTTTCCTGTCTCATTCTCAACCAAAGCTTTCCATTTCTTAAAAGTATAAAAAAACATCAGATTTTTTTCAAATGCAATAAACCCAAGTTTTTTTAGTTGCATCATCAATAAAAGTAACATAATAATGAGAGCCACCAAGAGATGATACCTGAGCTGGTCCCCATACATATATATGCACAAGATCTAACCTTTCACTCTTCTTTTCTTTTCTGACTCTGAGAAATCTGTCTCTCTTCTGTTTTCTATAAACACAATGATCACAGAAGTCCAAATCAATTTGTTTAATATCTGGCAACATATTTATTTTGTGAAGTATCTGCATCCCCTTCTCACTCATGTGTCCAAGCCTATGATGCCACAGTGTTGTATCCACTCCTGTAGAAGCTAAAGAGATAGAGGAGTCAATATTACCAGTACATAAATACAATGTACCTACCTTCTCTCCTTTTGCTATCACCAATGATCCTTTGATGACCTTCCATGTCTTATCTATAAATATGGATATACAACCTTCACTTGCCAACTGCCCTGTTGAAATTAGATTTTTCCTTAAATCTGGAACATGCCTTACCTCTTTCAACAACCATTGGTTTTCATTGCGTTGCTTTATTTTTACCTTTCCCATTCCAACAATTTTGCATGGTGCATCATCACCCAAATGAACCTGTCCAAAATCACCTTGAACATAATCTAGAAAATGTTTCCTATG
>ML780189.1:1023585-1053582 GCA_009831015.1 Picea engelmannii | reverse complement strand
GATGTCCTTTCTTCCCACAATTCCAACACTCTATCTTTCCAAGTCTGGATTTGGATCTTCCCTTCCTAGAATTCCCACAGTTCCCGAAACCCTTTCCTCTATCCTTTTGTCTTCCCCTATTCTCCATGTTCAACACATTTCCTGATGTCTCACCTGTGATTTTCCGTCTCATTTCCTCACTAAGGATAACACCAACAACATCATCAAATTTTAAAGTATTTGAACCAGAGACAGAGTTACTTACAACCATGACCAAGCTGTTCCATCTTTCTGGCAATGAGCATAAGATTAGAAGAGCCTTGACCTCATCATCAAAGTCCACTTTTACAAAACTTAGTTGATTAGTAACCGTATTAAAATCATTTAAATTATCTACAATAGACCCACCTTCTGACATCTTCATATTAAATAATCTTTTCATTAAAAATACCTTATTGGACGCCGAGGGTTTTTCATACAATTTGGCCAATGCATCCATCAAACCCTTCATTGTCTTTTCTTTCGAAATATTGAAAGCCACCGATGCTGCCAAGCTCAGCTGTATCGTTCCTAGAGCCTTTCTATCAAGAATCTCCCATTCTTCGTCCTTCATAGCCACCATCTTCTTTGCTATTCCACCCAATGGTAGGAATAGATCCTTCTGATATAAATAGTCTTCCATCTGCATCTTCCATAACTGGTAGTTTTGGCCGTTAAATTTCTCGACCCTAAACTTTCCATCTTCCGACATTGCTCCCACTCGAACCGGGAACCCTCTTTTCCTGCGAGTTACCTTTCGCTCTGATACCAGTTGTTAGAAAAAACATGACCATGGAGCAATAAAATAAAACAAATGCAGAAACAAAACATAGAAGATACACAATACAATAGAGACATAGATTTACATGGTTCACCCAGTGTGGGATACATCCGCCATAGAAAATGCTAGGTCCTTCCTATATTATTATCCAACATATGAAGGGATACAACCTACAACAAACCCACTGTAACTTCCTCTTCTTTCTCTCATAGTCTCCTATCTCAGAATACAATATTCACCATCAACCATAGCTGCAATACATTTCCCTCATAAAAGAGGGTTACCTTCTAGGGAAAAAAACCCGAACATAATCTCTACCGTTAGATCTGTGACCTTTTAATGAACGGTCCAGATTTACAATGAAATTACAATATACATTTACAAGGCAATTTTTCCTTCGGGGGCTTTGTCCTCGAATACTTCATGGGGTATAAACAAGACTGAAAGTAAAAGACCTCTGAATTAGGAAGATAATCAGGCTCCACAACCAACATTTTATTGTCCAAAACTTCGACAGGACGTCAACAAGTATATCAGATCTTTCATTTCCTGTGCCATTTCCAAACCATTCATTAAGAATAAAGGCTTATACACCCCTCTTCCTACTCCCGAGAAGCCTTGGGAATCCATCTCAATGGATTACATGTCTAGCCTTCCATCCACCAAGAAAGGAAATGACTGTGTATTTGTGGTTATTGATCAGTTTTCGAAGATAGCCATCCTCATAGCCTGCAAGAAAAATATCACAGCAGAAGATACTACCAAGCTCTTCTTCAAACAAGTGTGGGTCCATTTTGGGATACCACAAACCATCATCTCCGACTGGGACAACATGTTCCTTAGCACATTTTGGTCGAGTCTCTGGTCACTGTTGGACACCAAGCTCACTAAATCCACTGCTCTCCACCCCCAAACAGATGGTCGAACAAAGGTTGTCAATTAGGTGATTGTGCACATCCTAGGCATGTACAACTCTAATCATCCACGCACATGGGCTGAGAGTATCCCCTATGTTCAAAACAATTAGAAAAGGTCTTTCCATAGCTCCATCGACCATAGCCCATTTCAGGTGGGGCTAGGATTCCAACCCTTGGGTTCCATTGATGTTGCACTACCTCTTGCCACCACACAGACAGACTCTTCCCATTTTCAATCTGAGACCGACAAAGTCACCATATTCATTGAGCGGATTCAATACATCTGCCAGCATGTCAAGGATATTTTGTAGAAATCCAATGCTAAGTACAAGTAATGCCATGATCAACAGAGGGTACCGCACCAGTTTCAGGTTGGTGACCAAGTCTGGTTACATTTTCAAAAGGATCATCTCATAGGGCCCCATCAGAAGCTCCACCCACTTCACTATGGGCCTTACACTATCACCAACGCTATGGGTAGAAATTCTTTTGAGCTCAACACTCCACTCTTCTTTGCTTCGCACCCAGTGTTCGATGTGGACCTCCTTCAACCATATTTTCCACCGTTATTAGACACCTCAGAGATCCCAGAATAGATGACACTAATAGATCTCAACCCTAAATGCATGGAATAAGAATCCACTGATCAGATAGTGGACACATAGGTCAAGGGAACTTGCCAACAGAGGATCCAACTTTATCAAGTTGTCAACACAGGGAAAATCCTACACCAAGGCAAGTGGCTCACCCAGGGCCAAATCCAATAGAATTTTCCTCACCTGATGGGGGAACTCAACACAATGGAGAAAAATAATTCCTAAGGGGGGAATATTTATCTAGGGGGATATTGGTGGCCACCCACCTATTCCAACTGGCTCCTCTTGTCCATTTTTGTTTTAGCACGTTCATTTGTACTTATTTGTAATTGTGGGTTCTACACTTCTGAGGCTATCTGAATCCCTACACATATTCTAGGTGGATACTGGTGGCATCTCACCTAATCCAACTAGATTATTTTGTATGTTTTCATGTCAGCACATCTTGTTGTACTTCGAGGGCCATTTTGGAGGCCTAAACATTGGTTTTTTGGCTCACCATAGTCATATTGTAGATAGAGTCAGAGTTTGATGGCGTAATGTGTAGTTCTCTGAAATACCTTACCAATAGACTATCACACGCCTAAAATGGAGGTCGTATGAAAAATTTATGACCCTGGGAAGTTCAGGTACCAACTTACCCATAGGGGCCACATGAATTTTGGCGTTTCACCTCCTAGGGTTAGGTTTTTGGATGTCTAGGGTTTTGGAATTCATGAGTAATATAAAAAAGGCCTTTAGAGACTCATTTTAATCATTCTGCTCAGACAGATGTGCGTAGCAACCACATCTCTTATCAAATATAGCTACAACCATTCGAGCAAGTGTTTCAGTTCTGCAGTTTTATAGTTTCAACCTATTTCATTTATTCAATAGAAGATATTTTTCACTGGATATCTTTGTTATTTATTCTTCATATCTATGTGTTTATTGTATTCATTCTATTAATTTGTTTGTTCCACTTCTAAATCTGGATCACTATTTCTCATTGCAACAACTATGTAATCATTAGTTGGTGATTGGTCTTCTTCCCGTTTCATGCAGAGATGGTGTTTGTTCCGGTTTTGTTCTCGGAAAGCATCATCAGGGCAGTTTTGACAAACATTCCTCTTGGCACACCTTGGGCCCTTTGCATCTTGTTCATAGTGATTTTTGTGGTCCACTTTCTTCTCTTTCTTTTTATGGGTGCAAGTATTTTTTAACTTTCATTGATGACTTTTTCAGACATACTTGGGTTTACTTCTTAAAACTTAAGAGTGAAGTTTTTGACCTACAAGGCCCTTGTAGAAAAGAAATCTGGACATCAAATTCAAAGGTTAAGACCAAATAATGGAGGTGAATATGTGAACAATTATCTTACAAGTTACTGCACTATACAGGGAATCCAAATGAAACAAATTGTTCCATATACACCACAACAAAATGGTGTTGCTGAGAGAAACAATCACACATTAAAATAAACGGTTAATTGTATGATCCAATCTAAGGGATTAAGTCTAAAGTATTGGGCAAAATCCATCAACTGTGAAAATTACATAGTAAATATCACTCCCACAAAGGCTCTTAAAAATATAACACTAGAAGAAGATTGGACTGAAATTAAACCAGATGTAAGTCACTTCTGTGTATTTGGCAGTATATCATGGGCTCACATTCCTAATGAGAAAAGGAAAGCATTGCAGCCTAAAAACTGAGAAGTGTATATTTGTTGGTTATCCTAAAGATGTCAAAGGTTATAGACTTCTTCAACCACATTGCAATGAAATTATTATTAGAAGAGATGTTAAATTTGATGAAAATCGCTTGGCCTGTGAGCCTAATTTGAAGTTTGTGCCCTCTTCAATCTGCAAGCCATCTTCAACGTTTGTTCCTTCTTCTGTTCCTATTTTGGTTTCTTCTTCAGATGATGACAGTGAGGATGAAAATCCGCCTCTTCCTTCTCACCTTCCTCTATATGATTCCTTTGAAACCGAAACAACACTAGCTCCAACTCCATCACTTCCTAGATGGGCCCATTCAACATGAGAAGAAATTGGTGATCTTGTCGATGATCCTTTAGATCAACGTTGGAAACGTTCACAGTTCCAATGAGACTCTTTTCTTTTGGCTCAAGGTTTAGAGACTCATGATCCAAATACATTTGCATAAGCTTTAGGTCATCCAGATTGGAATACAACAAAGAATCAAGAGTATCGTTCTTTAATGGAAACAATACTTTGGATCTTGTACCTCTTCCAAAAGGAAGAAAACATTTCAAATGTAAATGGGTCTAAAAAACTAAGTATGCATCATATGGAAGAGTTGAAAGACACAAGGCTCGGTTAGTTGCCAAAGGGTTTTCCCAATTTGAAGGAATTGGCTATAATGAAACCTTTTCCCCTGTAGCCAAAATGAATCCCATCCACTTTGTTCTTTCCCTTGCTACCTCACATAAATGGGAGATCTATCAAATGGATGTTAAATTCACCTTCTTGCATGGATATTTGTAAGAAAAAATATACATGGAACAACCTCCTGGCCATGTCCAAAATGAATCTATCCTTGTTTGTATCCCTAAGAAATCTCTTTATGGTCTTAAGCAAGCTCCCTGAACTTGGTATGAAAAAATGGACAACTTTCTTATTGCCATTGTATTATCTAGATGTCATTTTGATCCTAATGTCTATACCAATAAAGTAGGAATCCATCTCATAATCCTTGTCCTTTATGTTGATGACCTTATCCTTACTAGTAGTGACTCAAAACTTTTAAACTATGTGAAAACCATCCTTAAGAAGAAATTTGAAATGATGAACTTGGGAATTTTGCACTATTTCCTTGGCCTCCAAGTTTTGAAAACCATTGAAGAAATTTTTCTTTACCAATCTAAGCATGCTTGTGACCCTCTTCATCGCTTTCACATGGATGATCGTAAACCAACCCCTTCTTCATTCCAGTCTGGAGTCAATATTGGTGCCACCTGTACTTCTCTTGAAGTTGATTCCACCTTGTACCGTCAATTAGTTTGTAGCCTCTTATACTTGACTCATACCTGTCCTGATCTTTCCTTTATTGTTCGTCTTGTTTCCCAATATATGCAAACACCCCATGAAAACCATTGGAAATAAACTAAAAGGATACTTCATTATGTTCATGGTAAAGTTCAGTTCAGAATGCATTACAATTCAAGGGGGACTCCTTTATTGGTTGGTTTCACTAATTCAAATTGGGTCGATGACCCTGATGATCGGAAGTCTACTGCAGGTTATGTTTCCATCCTTGGTTCAAGACCTGTCACTTGGGCCTATAAGAAACAACAAGATATTTCACTTTCTTCAGCAGAAAAAAAGTACCGAGCAATGGTAAATGTAAGTTAGGAATCCTTATGGATTTGACATATTCTTTCAAAGTTTGGATTCTAGAAACATAATCTAACCATCCTTTGGTGAAACAATCATAGTGCCATCAAGCTCTATAAAGAGCCAGTTCAACATCATTGCAACAAACACATCGAGCTACACATGCACTTCATCAGAAAGCTCATTCATGATCAAGTTATTGAAGTGCTCTTTTCCCTATAGAATATCAAGTTGCAGACATTTTCACAAAGTCTCTTACAGAAGTGATTTTTTCCAAACTTCGATCTATGTTAGGAGTTCAAGAAGTTGTCATCAAGGGGAGATAGGCTCTAATGCCTCCTTCCTTCTCCTATTGTGTCACTATTGTAAAATCCTTCAATCCTATCCCAAGTTGTTCTTAAAGGGGGATGTTAGGATATTTAGACACTTAAGAGTTAGTTAAGATCTACTTGGTCTAATGTGTTGTTAGGTAAAAGTGTTTTTATTTAGTATGCATTAGTATGGATTTGTAGTTAGGAAATCTGACGGTCACGATATGTTCCCGACGTAGAGTGATCTGATGGTTCATATTCTCTTCGATCTTAACAACCATTGATCTATGGCTTAACACCTAATTGTTCCATGATATCTATTTAAAGATCATGGAGGGTCATTTTTCGATGATCCTTTGTGAGCAACTCTCATGTAAAATCTATCTATAATTTTTTTCTTTTGCATTGATAAACTGCTCCAAGTGGTCGCATTGGCTGGGGCCATGGATGTTTCTCCATAGGGGTTTTACCACGTCAAAACATTGGTTTTTTTATCTTTGATCTGATTGTGTGAGTGGTTATTGAGGGTGTTCATCCTCTGTTGGAATACCTGTGTTGTTGAACACTAAGTACCTAATGTTTTCATATACCAGATAGCCTAGATTAATGCTAAATAATTCTTCCCTATCATTTTGTTTGATTTTGGTGGGCTTGATGATACCTTGATAAGACATAATCCCTGAAATATCTAAGAAATAGATGAGTTTTAAAATAATTTATTAATACTTAATTCAAGTCAAAGGTAATATAGGAAGAGGAACACAATAACAAAGGTGAATTCAAGGACTTATACTACCTACTAAATTTTTCTTTAGACAGAGGGATTGATAAGATTTAGGTCATAGGTGATTCATCTATGGTCATTAGTAGGATGAAAGGAATCCTCCAAGTACAAAATAATTATCTCCTTCCACTAGCACAACAATTAAAGGCAACATCTAAAAAATATATTTGGGTAAGCTATAGACATATTTATAGAGAACACAACAAGATTGCAGACTAACTCTTAAAGGAAGGACTTCAACTCCCCAATCTTTATGGTTCCTTGGAAGAAGTACAAGATAGTCATACATTGGTTTTACAATAGTTTTCATTTAACAATTTTTGAAATCCTTTTGAACTTGTAATATGTCAGTACATGGAACTATTAAGTCTACTATTTCTTTTCAATTGCTTGATAGATAATATACTTGATATTATGAAGGCCATGGATCTTTCTTGATGTACTACGATATTGAAATATTATGGAGATATCTATCTCTATATGATCCTTTTTGGACTGTGCATACAACACCCGAGTTTTGTATTTCTATTGATCTCAAATAAAATTACGTTTTTTTTTCTTGGAATTTATTTTATTAATAGTTAATATTATTTTTTAATGAATAAAAATAATTATATTTAATTAATAATAATTTGTTATTATTAAGGATTATTTAACAACTAATATTAGTTATTATAATTAATTATTATTATTATAATCAATAATTATTATTATAATAAATAACAATAGTAATAATAAAAATCGATTAATAATTACCAAGTTTGTAGAAATATAAAAAAAGAGCTAAGCACATGAACCCTCTGAAATCCTAGCCTCTATTGTCATTTTCTACCATGGATATAAATCTAGGAGGGGGGTGACCTCCTCCTCCGAATGCTAATGTCGATACTTTCCAATCCCCAGTGGCCTCTATTAGAAAATCAATTTAGAAATATCATCCTTCCCACTTTGTAAAGGAGTTGGATCAAATTCTAGAAGTATATCTCCCTGCAACTTCCTCACAACATATGACACTAGCTATGGTTGATAAAGGGCTCATTGGGAAGTTTACTATAATTTGGATCTCTCCCAAATCAATGGATATATGGATGTAGAAGTATTGGATGACCATGATCAAAGGAAAACTCACATATTACTTTTGCAGAAGAGGTTTCTATGCTTTTTTGTTTCAAATCAAAGAAGAATTAAATTTGATATTAAAAAATGGCCCATATTTCTTCGAAACAAGGAATGTGTATATTAATCATTGGACACTAGATTTCGACCCTGAACTTGATGTCCCTTAAACTATCCTTGTATGGTTCTAATTGACTCATTTTCCTCTACATTATTGGAATGAGAATTCATTGAGAAGTATTAGCAACAAACTTGGAAAATACATTGACAAATCCAAACCGAAAGTGAGTATGTTTGCATGTGCAAGGATTTTCATTGAAGTAAATCTAGAAAAATAGATTCTAAAGGATATTCTTTTCATTGGATATCTGGAAACATGTGTAGAAGTTGAACTATGAGTAGTCTCCCTTCAAATTTAAATCTTGAACCATGAATATGGGCACTTTGACAAAGACTACAAAAAAACTCAACCCCAAGCCCAACTAGTAGCATAAAAGGAAGAGAAATGGAAAAGAATGAAGAGGATCCTTACAAGGAATCTACACATTATGGGACAATCACATTATATATGGATTTTATCCAAAAATGCATAACACTAGATTTTGATTAGTTTTACCCATCAAACATTAAGTATGAAGTTTCATGTTTTTAATGTGTAAATGAAAACACATTATAAGGAGAAGGAGGAATCGTGGCATTCCCTTCATATCTTAAAATATTTAGAAGTCATTGGCACTTGTATAGTGGAAAGAGATTTCAATGTAACCTTATCTAATAATTAAAAGAGAGGAGGTAGTATGGTAAGATATCCCTTTAGGGAACATATTAATGATTGCATTGTATACTGGTATCTTGTTGATGTCAAATTGATAAGAGGGAAGTTCACTTGGATCAATAAGAGGTTGGAGAGAGGACATATTGTAGAAATACTAGACATATTCCCCATACACAATGAACTCTTCATATATGATCAATGCATAACTTCTACAATCATCCCTACAAGTTTTTCTAATCATAGGTCAATTTCTCTTTCCTTTTGAAAGTCTTAGGAATTTGGTCCTATTCCTTTTGGATTTTTTTCCATCAATGATTCATCATCCATGGAAATTATTTCTAAATCTTGGAACTCTCCAATGTCGATCTCCACATTCTTCATGTGGGAATAAAAGATAAAGGCGATTAAATTAGCTTTAAAGTATTATGCCAAATCTACTTTAATTACCCCTACACAAAGTTGGATATATTTGTAAAATCAACTTGGTCTACTCCTCACAAAAATGGGGGATGGGGAAGTAACCAAGAAATTCATTATGGAGGAAAGATATCTATGTATCAAAATACATAAAGAAAATTATAGGGAAGAGGAGACGTGGATACTAAAGTCTAGGAGTTTTTGGGTAAAAGTTGGGGAAAAAACACTACTTTCTTCCATAAGCAATACAAATCAAGAATTCAAAAAAATCCAGTGAAATAAATAAACCTTGAGGATGGTACATGACTAAATGAATTTGTAGTTATTAAAGTATCTCACTCACATTATGAAGAATTGTATTAAGAGTAAGAAAAGGTTGATCAATCATCATGCAATTTTCCAACATATTCCATCATTAGTCTCTCTAGTTTATAATATTCCATCATTAGTCTCTCTAGTTTATAATTTGAAGTTCTTAAAGGACATAGAGGAATCAAGAATCATAAACTCCATTTGGGGAATCAATCCTGATAAATATTTGGGCTTGGACAATAGATTTAAAAATATTCTACCTAAAACTATGTTTGAAAAGAAGGTTGGTTTCATGCAGAAGAAACAAATCATAGAAAGCATAATATTAGTCCAAAAGGTAGCTTGGAAAATATATTGAAAAATATTCTACCTAAAATTATCTTTGAAAAGTAGGCTGATTTCATGCGGAAGAAACAAATCATAGAAAACATAATATTAGTCCAAAAGGCAATCAACTCAAGCAAGAGAAATATATAAAATCCTATTATAATAAATATGGATATGGAAAATACATTTGGGCACTCCGTTCTCTTCAAAATTCACCAAAAACTCATCTTTGATGAATCCTTTATATTTTGGCTAAGATCTTGTATTAGTAATCCTTGGATCGCACCTTTAGTAAATGGAAGGATCACTACTTTATTTAGAATAAAAAGGGCTTTGCGTTAAGGCTTCCCTCTCTCCCCTTTTCTTTGTATAATCATGGAAGACTCCTTATTTCAAAGGCTGAAATATGTTAGATCGATTGGTTTCTTGTAAGGAATCGATATTGATTGCCCATGGAACTAAAGAGATAAATCATTATTAGTTCAAAGATGACACCTTCCTCATGTGGGGATCATTTAATATAATTGCAGAGATATCTAAATGTATTGTGGAAAAATATTTAACTACTTTTTGTGGTGAATTTAATAGTAGGAAAAGTCTTATTTATGATTGGAACACAAGCCCCCACTAGCTTCAAATTATTTCTATAATTCTTGAGTTTCTTTATACATCATCTTGGTCCTCCTTTAAGTATTTGGGAATGTTGATATCCTTAAACAATATGAATTTAGTTGTATGGAAAGGTATACTTGGGAAAATCAATGGCACTAGTTGATTCCAATATGTAGGGTAGTCATAATCAAATTAATTATCTCATTTTTTCCAAAATTTGAATGTTTAGCAATGTTGGATCCATCTGGCATCATGCACTAGGTAGTGAAATAAATCTATAAGTTCCTTTGGAAAGTGGGAAAATCAAACATAAATAAGTTTCATCTAGTAAATTGAAATACTATGAGATCCCCAAAAGATAATGGTAGTTTAGCAATGAAAGATCCTTAACAGTTGAATAATTCTCTGGAAGATAAATTTATATGGAATCTCATTACAAGTCAAGCAGGATGGTGGAAAACAAATTGCTTAAAAAATATTTTCAAGGCAACAAAAAAAGTTTTCTAGACTCTCTTTTGGAGGGGGGAATAGATCCCCAAGATGGAAGATCTACAAATTAGTGGCTCATTTATTTCAATAAAAAATCACATAGGTTCTTAGAAATGGTAAGAAGATTGATATATGGATGATGGTATCATGGGGAAGCCTCCCCTCATACTTAGACATGAAATCAATGGGATTATATTTTGGTTATATTCCCAAGGAATCAATACGATTTATGATTTGTCCTCATGTGATGAGTGAGACAATGGTCATTGGCTTGGGTGGAAGGCCCACTTTCCCTTTTGATCCCTTATTTGGATCAACTCTTCTCATCCTTGCATGTTTTTTCTCCTAAATATAAATATTCCATTGATTATAGGGAATGGAGGTCCAATGACCATTATTATTTAGCTAAGGCAAGGTACCAATCCCTACTATTGAATTACCTATTAGCGCCTTGCTTGATAATTTGGAAGCATATTTGGACGAGTGATGGCTTGTTGAAAATTAACATCTTTTGTTGGATAATAACCCACTAGAAACTCCTTATTGTAGATTTTTTTTAATAGGAAATATACAAGACTTCAATATGTATAGTATGTGCTTTAGAGGTTAAGACTCAACATCAACTTTTCTTTGACTGAACCTTCTTGAAACAGGTTTAGACATTTTATTTCAAGCAAATTGAGCATAAGATGACTCTCCCTATCTCTTGGAATGAAATGTTTTTCTCATGGACTGAGAAATATGTAGGGACATTTCAAAATAAAATAGTATTAAAATTACCATGGATAGCAATGTCTAAATTCATTTACTAGAAAATATGGCTAGCCAAGAATACAACCAAATTTAAACAAAGTATCATGTCTCCAAGAGAAATATTTTCCAAATATCATGGCCTCCTCACTAAATTGATTTAGAGTAAAGGGGTTAAAATTCATAATGTTTCACTAATGGGAACATAAGAAAGAGATTGGTTGAAATATGTTTTGATAGCATATGCCTCGATCACAAAAATCATAAGTTGTAAACCAATAAAAAGTGAGAATTAAAAAATATGACTGGAAGAAAAGGATTTTCAAATCTGATAGCTCTCTCATAAAACACATTTTTTTTCTAGACCTCGAAAGGTAATCCATGATCCTATTTGATCCCAAAGGAAATAAAGAAGTGAGTTTTAAATGGGGATTGTGTGAAGCAACGTGTGACTAGGAAGAGTCATTATTTTTCTATCAAGGGATAAGGATTTTGTATCCAAGATGGATAAGAGAGTTAATTGTCATCAGAGACTCAACAATAATCATAAAACCTCTTCACTACTCTTCCTCTTCATATGGAAACTTAGCAAGGCTATATTAGAGAATCCAAAAAGTGGCTATGTATTTTCAACCTATAGAGTTCTCTCATGTATTAGGGATAATAATCGACAAGCCAATAAATTGGATAAGGAAGCTACTGACTTGGATTATAGATCCTTGGTTGTAAAATAATGGGTATCCTTCTTCCTATCTCCTAATTCTTTGATTAATGGTAATTATAATGTTTTGTATGTACTATCATTTCAAGGATATTTGTCACATGAATGTAAGCAACAATAAGAAAAGTTCAATTTCCATTCTAACTCTTGTATCTCCACATACTTTGATGGGCGTCTGAAACAACATCCTTTTCATAACTTTATTTTTCCATTTTGTGCCACTTTTCCCATCCTTCCAACCTAATTTTGAGTATAATGATGTATTTTTCCTCAGGTACGTTTCCTCATAACTTATGTCATTTCAAGTGGTTTTTCTAGTGTAATTAATGGAATGTTGATCTTTTATTCTCAATAATGAAAGCGTGCTAAGATATTGTTCTAGGAAAAAAGTCACAGGTACTACAAAATGGTTGCTACAACACTAGAACATTGTTGCAACACCCCTCAGGCCATTGTTGTGATACTATCATCTTTATCAGGTTGTTGCTGCAACACGTTTTCCAGTTGCTAGAACATGTTTCTAGTTGCTACAACACATTTCCAGTTGTTGTAAAACCTACCAAACCATTTCCACAACAACAGTTAGTGTCTTTGTTGCAACACCCACCACTGTTGGAACATCCCTGCCATCATAACCTACACCATTGACCCCCATCCTGGTCCTACCAGTTGTGATAACTTTGATGAGGTGGTTGCCACATATTCAATGGTAGGCACATCATCTTGGAAAGATGAGTGGACAATTAGTCCACTATTTTGAGGCAATTGGTGGTAGACGAGTTGGGGGAAAAGGATAAACATACAGTTGGAACTTGGAGGCCGTTGATCCAATATAATTGAGGTGATTTCTTCAATAGATTCTTACCAATTGATGAGGATGATAAGTCATGAGAATAACCACCTCACCTATCATGGTTAGATCGTTGAAATTAAATACAAAGCAACCTGAGGAGAGTATATCCTCATGGTTATCCTCAACCCTTTCTTTCTAACAACCCTACTCAATTTGAGTAAAGAGGGGGGATAATTATCATTGTAATTTGAACTTTGTTTTCCAATAATAAATCATTGTTTTGGTTCTTATGTATTTCTTCTGTGTTAATGAGTATATGAAGTTCAACGTGTGATTGAAGGATTCCACCAGTTCCTTGTCTAGGGAGGTAGGCCCCACTCCTTATTCATGTACTTTTGTACTATTGTACTATAGCGTAGATTTGATTTATGTAGTGATTGATTTCCATATTTCTTATGTGCTTGGTTACTATTTACATTTTGTTGTAATATTAAGGAAAATACTATGTTTCAGTTACTTTCCATTCTAATTATCTATTTCATTTCATGGTCTAATATTGTGTAATCCTAACACTCAACAACATTTTAGGATAAATTCATGCAGATCTCTTTCAATATTATTTGTAGGATTGAAAGGAGGAAAGTATTCTTTGGCACAATCACCATTTAAAATTAGTAATCGACTGAGTGTGTTTTCTGCAATTAGATTAGTTGTCATTTTGATTCAGATTTAGGAGCAGAACAAAATGATTAAAAAAGTGAATACAATAAACAAAGAGATACAGAGAACAACACAAATATCCGATGAACAATAACTTCTATTGAATGAATGAAATAGGTTGAAACTGTAAAATTGCAGAACTGAAACAACTTGCTCGAATGGTGGTAGCTATCTCTAAGAAGAGATGTGGCCTGTACATGCATCCATCATGAATTCCAAAACCCTAGACATCCAAAAACCTAACCCTAGGAGGTGAAACACCAAAATTCATATGGTCCCCAATGGATAAGTTGGTACCTCAAATTCTCGGGGTTGTAAATTTTGCATACGATCTTTGTTTTAGGTGCGTGATAGCTCATTGGAGAGGTATTTTCGAGAAATACTCATTATGTTGTCAAAATCTAACTTCGTCTATAGTTTGACTATGGAAATCTAGAAAAACATTGTTTAGGGCCCCAAAACGGCCCTGGAAGTACAAAAATATGTGCTGACATGAAAACATCCAAAATAATCTAGTTGGATTAGGTTGGAGGCCACCAGTATCCACCTGGAATATGTGTATGGATTTAGATAGCCTCAGAAGTGTAGAACCCATGATTACAAATAAGTACATAAGAACATTTTGAACTAAAAATTGTCAAGAGAATCCAATTGGAATAGGTGGGTGGCCACCAATATCCTCTTGGATCAGTCCCCCCCTAGGAAACAATGGTCTCCATTGTGCTGAGTTCCTCCATGAAGTGAGGAAAATTCTGGTGAATTTGGCCCCGAGTGAGCCAATTGGCTTGGTGTAGGAGCTTCCCTGCCTTGACAACCCGATAAATTTAGATCCTCTGTTGATGAGTGCCCTTCACCTATGTGTCCACTATCTGATCAGTGGATGCATGTTCCATGTAGTTAGAGTTGATTTATATTGGTGTCAGTTGTTATGTGATCTTTGAGGTGTTCAATAATGGTGGAAAATATGGACGAAGGAGGTCCACAGTGAGAATTGGGTGCAAACCAAGGAAGGGTGGAGTGTTGAGATCAAAATAATTTCTACCCACATCCTTGTTGATAGTGTAAGGCCCATAGCGAAGTGGGCAGAGCTTCCGATGGGGCCTTGTAAGATGCTATTTTTGAAAATGTAACCAGACCTTGTCTCCCACCTGAAACTGGTGTGGTACCCTGTGTTGATCATGGCGTTTCTTGTACTTAGCATTGTCTTTCTGCAAAATATCATGGACCTGTTGGAGGATGTGTTGAATCCTCTCAATGAATATGGTGGCTTTGTCCGTCTCAGAATGCACATGGGAAGAGTCTTTATGTGTGGTTTCAAGAGGTAGTGCAACATCAATGGGACCCAAGGGTTGGAATCCTAGAACCACCTGAAATGGGATATGGTCGATGGAGCTATGGAGATCCGTATTGTAAATTTGTTGAACATAGGGGAGACTCTCATCCCATGTACACAAATTCTTAGAGTTGTACATGCGTAGGATGTGAAAAATCATCCAATTGACGACCTCTTTTTGGACATCGGTTTGAGGGTGGAAAGAAGTTGATTTATTGAGCTTGGTGTCCAACAATGACCAAATACCCAACCAAAATGTGCTGAGGAACCTGTTGTCCCAGTCAGAGATGATGGTATGTGGTATCCCAAAATGGACCCACACTCGTTCAAAGAATAGATTGGAAGTATCTGTCGATGTGATGTTCTTCTTTTAGGATGTGAGGATGACCATCTTTGAAAACAGATCAACTACCACAAATACAGAAGAATTTCCTTGCTTGGTGGACAAAAGGCCAGACATGTAATCCATCGAGATGGATTCCCAAGGCTTCTCGGGAGTAGGAATAGGGGCGTATAAGCCTTGCTTCTTGATGGTTGACTTGGAAATGGAACAAGAAGTGAAATATATGATATACTTACTGACATCCTATCGAAGTTTTTGCCAATAAAAATGTTTCCGTAGAACGACCACAATTTTCTCCATGCCAAAATATCCCGCCATTTGATTGTAGTGAGCTTCCCAAATCATCTTTGCATGCTCGCTTGCAGGAACACAGAGATGGCCCACATGGAATAAAATTTCATCCTGAATGTCATGAAAATTAGTGACATTCACACATGTAGCCAAGAATTGATAGGTGGTGGCGAAGTCTGGAACTTGTAGATAAAGTTGGGGCCACTCAAATGCCTCATGTCCATAGGAATGGAGCACGGTGGTGAGTGAAACCACCGGAGGTATACTGAGGAAGCCAGTGACATGATTTGTGATCCCTGTCTTATACTTGATGTTCATATGGAACTACTACAGGTAGGTGGACCACTTCTGATGGTAGTTGTTCTGCAACTTCACATGTGTCTATATGAACTACAAAGGCTTGTGATTAGTGTGGATGCTTGTATCCTTTCCCAGAATGTAATATTTCCATTGATGACATGCTTGTACAATGGAATACATTTCCTTGTCATAGGTGGGGTATTTTTGGACAACATATGAGAGTGTCTCACTATGGTATGCCACCAGATGACCTTGTTGAGTGAGAACTGTGCCTACAACATAGTCAGATGCATCAGTCTCAATCTCAAACGGTTGTTTCATATCAGGAAAGGAGAGTATTAGAGTTGAGCACAAGCGATGCTTTAGATCATAAAATGCTCACTGTTGTTTTGTTCCCCACGTGAATGTTTCCTTGCCACTGCCCTTGGTCACTTGGATGAGGGCCCATGCAATATGGGAGAATCCCAACATGAATTGTCGGTAGAAGTTGGCTAGTCCCAGGAAGCTTCGAAGCTCGGTTAGTGTAGTCGGGGCTGGAAAGTCACAGATCACTTGGATCTTAGTTGGATCAACATGTATCCCATGCTCATCAACTATGTATCCCAAGTATTGGACCTTGTTCCTGCCAAAGGATATTTTTTCCAAGTTGGCATGTAGCTTGTGTTGTTGCAGAGTGCTCAAAACTTGTTTAATATGTTTCATGTGCTCCTCCCAAGTTCTATTGAAGATGAGGATGCCATCCAAATATACCACCACAAAAGAGTTGGTGAAGGGCCTCAATAAATCATCCATCAACCTCATGAAAGTGGCTAGTGCATTTGTTAAGGCAAAGGGAATGACCAACCATCTAAGAGACTTTATTTAGATTTGAAAGTTGTCTTCCATACATCAATTGGTTTGATGGGAACCTAGTGGTAGCCATAATTTAGGTCAATATTGTTGAATAACTTTTCCCCCTTGAGTTGGTCAAGAAGGTCATAAATTCTGGGAATTGGGTACATGTTCCTGAATGTGATTTTATTTAATGCTCTGTAATCAATGCAGAGCCGTTAGGTCATGTCCTTCTTCTGCACTAGTACAATCGGGCTTCTACAAGGGAAGGAGCTGGGTATGATATGCCCCTTTTGAAGAATCTCTTAGATCTTATGCTTTATTTCTTCATTTTCCATTAGCTAGTGATGATATACTGGTCCATTAGGCACAGGTGCACATGAGGTTATATCAATTGGATCTTTGACTTGGCAATGTGTCGGTACCCCGGTGGGTGAGGAGAATATGTCTATATACTCTTCCACAATCCCGTCCACTTGCTTCTGCTGTAAAGAGAGGCTATATGTAGAGGCTACAAATGAGGCAGAAACTATCTTCTTGATGTGAGCATGGATCACAAAGAATATGAACTTCCCAGTATGTGAAATGACCTTACTACATTTCTTAGAAAATATTAAATAAATAGCATTAGGCGGTGCTACCTCTGGTATCCTGTACAACTATCTACCCAAGGTAATAATAAAACTGCGAGGTATAAACTCATACACAACACGATGCTTCCACAAATATGGTTTTCCTAAAATTACATCACAAACTTTAAGGGGAGAAATGTCACACAATACCTCATCTTTGAAAGGCTTGATGTCATAGGGAAGAAAACATTGTTGTATGACACATAGATCTCTTCCTTGATAAAGCCAACCAATGTTGTAGGGATACGAGTGTGGTATCGTTGACAGGTCCAACTGCTTGATGACCTTTGTTGAGATCAGGTTCTTCTGAATACCGCTATCGACAATGAAATGAAGCAGATCCCCCTTTACCCACATATGTGAGTGAAAGAGGCATTCCCCTTCCTATGGTTCTTCTGGTTTGCTTGGCTGCAATTTGGTGGTAGCGACAGTGGCACTAGGTTCAACATCAATAATTTTCTTCCCTCCTTTTGAAGTTGATTTGGATTCAAAATCGTCCTCTGACTTAGAAGCCTTCAACTCGACCACGAGTGACTTCTTGGAGTGACATTATTCATTGTTGTGCCAAGGGATTTTATGGTATTCACACAATTTTCATGTGTCCTTCTTCGACTTCTCAGTACCCTTCTTGTGTTGTGGCTTGGATTGGTTGTCTTGAGAGTGGCCATATTTTCTTTGTCTCTTGTTGTGTGGGTTGGGGCTGCCTTTTCCCTGCTTCAACTATGAGGAGTTTGGAGATCCAAACTCTCGCCTCTTCTCCTTAAATTTCTACTCAATCTTGACAACATATCTATAAGTCGTACCTAATGATGCGTTGTCTAGAAACTCCATTTTTGTTTGAATATATCTATGCAAACAGATGCGTTATTTAAGCACCATATGTCTCTTAGAGTCTTTGATACCCAATTTAGTGCGTAGGGTATGGAAATTATTGGTGAAATATGGTATTGTCTGGTCCCTTTCCTAATGCAGGGTGGTCCATCTAGTGTATTGGTCCTTGTAGCTTCCAACAGGGTAGTATTGTTCTTTAATGGAATTCCAAAAGTAATCCCATGTAGGGGAGACCAAAAATATTGTAGATTCCTCTATGGCCCTTTTCTCAGAGTAAGTATCCCACCAGTTCTTAACATGGGGGACAACTTTGAGGAGTGCAAAAGTAATCTTTTCACTATCGGAAAAATTGTGGACCAAAAAATACCCTTCGATCAGATTCAACCATTTATCTACAACATACGCATCTATCAGTCCTTCAAATAATGGAATATCAAAATTTACTTGTACCTTGAAGGGGGTTGCATGGCCACTTGATGAAGATTCTTCTCCTATGGGAAACCATCGAAGGATCTATGTAAAGTTGTCCATCATTTCATTCCTTGTCTCATAATGTCTTCCTCAAGAAACATTTTAAAAGGATATCCTACTCCATAATTTTTCCTTTAGTCCCCCATGAGTTGTTGTCAGGCTCAGTGCGACCGATATTGCAAATGCTCGATTGGTTTGAGTCCAAAATTCTTGTACCCAGATCTTTTCGGGGACATGCATGAAGAAAAATAAATGAAGAGAAGACTACTATGATACCACTGATCTAGATTTAGGAGTGGAACGAACTAATTAGCAGGCTGAATACAATAAACACAGATATATAGAGAACAACACAGATATCTAATGAAAAATATCTTCTATTGAATGAATGAAATAGGCTGAAACTATAAAACTGTAGAACTGAAACAACTTGCACGAATGGTGCTAGTTATCTCTAAGAAGAGATATGCCTGCTACATGCATCTGTCTAAGTATAATGATTACAATGAGGCTCCAGAGTCATTTTTTAACATTACTCATGAATTCCAAAACCCTAGACATCCAAAAACCTAACCCTAGGAGGTGAAACACCAAAAGTCGCGTGGGCCTCAATGGGTAAGTTGATACCTCAACTTCTCGAGGTCATATATGTTTCATATGACCTATGTTTTAGGTGCATGATAGCCCATTGGAGAGGTATTTTCAAGAAATACACATTATACCATCAAAATCTGAGTCTATCCACAATTAGACTATGCCAATCTAAAAAAGAACACTGTTTAGGACCCCAAAACAGCCCTAAAAGTACAAAAAGATGTGTTGACATGAAAACATCCAAAATAATCCAGTTGGATTAGGTGGGAGGCCACCAGTCTCCACTTGGAATATGTGTAGGGATTTAGAAATCCCCAAAAGTGTAGAACCCATGATTACAAAGAAGTACAGAAGAACGGGTTGAACTAAATGTTTTCAAGAGGATCTAGTTGAAATAGGTGGGTGGCCACCAATATCCACCTGGATCACATTTCAATTACATTCAAATGGGGGTTACGTCACTAAGTTCTTCTAGTCTCGATGAATTAGATTAGTTTTCATTTCAATTACATTCAATCGAGGTTACAACACTAAGTGATTCTAGGCTAGTTGAATTGTATAACCTTGCTTTTAATTCTTGTAGTTTTCCACTTAGTTGGGGGTTATAACACTAAGTTATTTAGTTGAAATAGTTTAGACTGTAAATATTTTTATAGTTTGTTGTCCTTATAATTGGTGACTTTGTTAAAGATATATTGAAATCTTCATCTGATCATTTTCTCTTTCTACAACTTTGTAGCTAGAACAATGTTTGAATGATTTTCCCTAGCACATACAGTTCTACACAAGTTCTACATGAATCCCAGATTGATAATTAAATGAATAATATTTCTAATTGTCTTTCTAATAAATTATAAAGGTAATTAAAAATCCTATAATTTTTTCTTCCATTTCTAGGGAACTGTCAAAAGTGAAAATTATTTATTTCTTGCCTCTAGAAGCATATTTATCTAGGAGAATTTATTTGTTTTTGTATGATTTTCTTTGGTGCCTTATTTCAGCTAGTTTTTGAAGTTGGTATATTTTTTTTCAACATGTGTGCTGGTTCTATTTAAGATAGGATGTTTTTTAAAATATCATGAAAAGAAGTAAAGACACAAAAGGTCGATTCAATAGTTTTGCAAAAAATCCCCCACAAACTAACATTGCAAGGAAACAAACTCAAGGAGGAGAGGGATGCAAAAATCTCAGTTACCTACTGCCAACAACTAGTTCGTTGGATAAAATAAATCTGGAACCTACCTCGGTAGAACCAACACATTCATCCCATGCTACATCATGAGTACATAAAGAAACATTATTTCCCAAGAACTCTCCTGAATGAACAATCGATCCAGCACTTCGAAGCACCTAATGCCCTGATCAATCCTACATAGTTCCCAAAGCAATACAAGGACAATTTCTTGCATTTTGTAAGAAAAATGGCTCAAGAAACAAACCAAGAAGTGAAGATGCAATCCGTCACCTTCGAATTTCCAATAAAAAATACAGATGGGGTGATTCAAATGAATAATATTTCACACTCTGAATTGACAAACTTTCATGGGACATATTTTTGTTCAAATTTGAAATCCTCTACAAAAATTTCGATTACATTTTTATTCTCACAAGATGAAGCTCTTTCCAACCACCCTTAATAATGTTGCTCTCTGATGGTTCATGGGACATGGCAATAACTTCCTCACTACATGGGAACATATGAGAAAGGTGTTACTCAAAAAATACTAGGACTAGTACAAGGATAAGGATCGTTGAGAAGAAGTGTTCAAAATGACTCAAAAGGAGGATGAGAGCATGGAATACTTCATGGAATGCTTCAAGTACAATTTACAATGGCCAAGACAAATCCGGTTAGATCTAGAGACCAAACGAATCTTACTGCTAAGAGGGTTCAAATATGACTTTATTGATATCTTGTAATTTATGGGAAGTGGTGATATATACCAATAGTCTTATGAAGTTATTTTAGAGTTGTGTCAAAGGTACTATAGAGGGATTTCATAGCCAGGAAAAGAGACAAGGGACACATTGAAAAGGATTAATAATACATCCAATATGGGAGTCACTCGAGCCAAGATTGGGAATACACTGAAGGATTTCAAAATGGATATACTTATTTACTTAATCTCCCAGTTACATACTCTACAATTGAAAAATAAACAAGAGGAGGCAAAAGTGGCCTTAACTATTTTTTCCCAAAATGTAGAAAAAGGCATCCATTGAAGGAGTGTACACTCGTCCATATCAAAATATGTGGGATATATGAAGAAGAACACTCCACTAGCAAGTTCCCCTCCTTACCTCGTTTAAAAGAAGACTATCATGAAGCAAGTGGCGAGGATAATCAATTGTGTCTTATCACACAAAAATGATCATAGTAGCCCCAAAATCAAGGTATGTCTCGAGACCAATATAAATATTTCAATTCTTATTGGAATAACACATCCATGCAATATGCTTCCCAACAGTGGTGCCCATATAATCCCACCAATTCACAATGGATTTCTTTGTCACCCCAAAATAATTATTGGGCATATGGGTGGAGAAACCCACCTTTTGGGGGGCCTTAACAGTCACTACCACAACAACCTATATCCCCCCAACCTCAACCATAAATAAAACAACCTAGCCAATATCCTCCTTGACTGCAACTCTTTACACAACCTATCCCTAATCCCAATAACAAACCAACATAACAAGCATATGCTATTGTATTTCCATTTTACCCCGCTTACTCTATCTCTTCCTTGGAATGTCAAGATATACACTTAAGATCTGGGAAAACCATAAATAATATAGCCTCACCGGAAACTGTAGAGGACTATGAGTAAGAAGCTCAACTTGAAAATCATTCAATTGAACAACCACCATGCTTTGAACTCAGATCAAAATAATAAGGTGGTGCGAAACCCACCTTTTCCCAAAAGACTAAATATCAAAAAACCTCCTACTCAACTGAAATTCAACTTCTGGGGGAACTCAAGAATGTGTGTGCATGAATAACTCTCTACCAAGCTATCAAATATTTCCCAATGTACTCAAAATTAATTATGGATTTATTCCTACGAAGACCGAGAATAAAAAGGAAGGATCCCCAGATGGTGCATGTGATAGGAAAATTTGTAGACTTAATGCTTGATGGAGTTTATAGAGGAAAATATTTAGACCCTGGTAGTCCCATAGTTGGTGTTTAGATCAACGGGACCACCATCCTTAATACCTTAATTGACGCGGGGGCCTCCAACAACATCATGAATTGAGAAACCATGTGAACCTTAGGGTTGACAGGCCTTATAAAACCCCAACAATATTATAGCTAGTAGACGAATCCACTGTAAAACTAGAGGGCATCATAGAAGAGGTAGTAATCTCAGTGAAATATTGGGAGTATCCTGATTATTTTATGGTCCTAAAACCAAATATTTCCTTGGGTGTCTACCCACTTATTCTGAGATGGCCATGGATGGAAACCGTTGATGCCTATATAGGTTGTAGATTTGGGAGCATGACAATTTCTCATTGAAGTTCAATAGAGAAACTTTCTTTGTACCCCCATCCAATCCCAATATTGACCCAAAAGCACCTATTTGGGTGGGTGATGGTGAGGATGAGGATGAATAGGATTCCCAACAAGTACTTTCATAACATCGATACCTTGCTATCGGAGAAAATATGGAAGATGATGACATCAATGATTTCATAGTTGTTTCCTCATCATCTTCCCGACATAGCCTTAATCAGATCCTAATAATAAATAAAACCTCTCTATGGATGATGCACCACCAATAAACAAGAGATACCCATTGTTGAAATCCTTAAGTCTCTTATCGAATATGTAGAGATTATCCTATAAAAAATTTTGAACATTAAATAGGGACTGTCTGAGCCAAAAAAGAAAGAAATCATTGAGATCCTAAGGAATTACAACAATGATTTCTCCTAGGACTATACCAATACAAATGGAATCCACCCAGACTTGTTTCCACACCATATATACATCAAAGAACAATACAAATCTTTTTCCCAACCACAATGCAATATGAACCCAACATTGAAGGAGATAGTTAAGGAAGAACTACATAAACTACTATTCATAAATTTCATCTATCCTATCTTCGATAGCCAATGGGTCTTCCCTCTCATTATATTTCCAAAAAGTGATTGTAAATAAAGGATCTGTGTTGACTATAGGGAGTTAAAAAATCCACCCACAAGGACCATTTTCCCCTACCCTCTATCGACCTAGTGTTGGACACATTGGCCTGGAAGAAACACTTTTCTTTCCTTTATGGGTTTAATGGCTAAAACCAAGTTCAAATTTCACCCGAGGATCAATATAAGACCACATTCACTTTCCCATGGGGAACATTTTCATATTGGGTGCTTCCATTTAGACTTTACAATGCTCTAGCTACCTTTCAGAGGGCAATTCTTGGTATATCTTCTTATCTCATTGACAAATGCATAGAATTATATATGGATTATTTCATGACATATGGTAACACCTTCATATCATCTCTCATTCACTTAGAGAAAGTACTTAAGAGATGCATGGATTCCAATGCTTTTCTCAACAATGAAAAATGTGCTATGATGTTAATAGAAGGTATTTTCCTAGGGAATCAAATATCTCTAGTAGGTATACATGTTGATCCATCAAAGGCAGAGGTAATACTTAATCCCCCTCCCCAAGAAATGCAAAAAGAGGTAATAATGTTTCTAGGAAACGTTGAATATTATAGATGCTTTATGGAATTTTTTGTAAAAATTGCATGTCGCTTTTTCCTATTACTCACAAAGGATGTTGAATTCAATTGTATTGATAGGTTCTAGATCAGTTTCAAAAAACTAAATGATACTATACTGGTCCTTTCCATTTAACATATCTATGGATTCATCAGACACCACCATTGGAGTTCTTCTTGGACAACAAGAAGAATCATGTAATCCATATGCAATATACTTTATCAGTATATTTCATAAATAGACTATCGATAAGAAACGTTGGTAGTCTATTGGAAAAAGTGTGGCTAATCCGATCAACACTGAGGAATCTTACACCTGCTGAGCTAAATTATACAGTCACAGAAAAAGAGTTTCTTGTCGTTGTCCATGCTATAAATAAGTTTCACCATTACATAATTGTATATCCTTTAATCATACACATAGATAATTATTCCATAATATATTTGATTAATAAACCTATCACTCATGGCAGGGTGACTAGATGGTTAATATTGTTACAAGAGTTCGAGATTACCATCATGGAAAAACCAAGGAAAGATAACATTTTTGTTGACTTCCTTTCATGACTTGTCAATGATGGGAATGCACCCCTATTTGAGGACATGTTTCCTGATGAACACCTTTTCGCAATATCTACTAACTCAATGTGGTCTGTAGATGTTTCTAATTACTTAGCCACATGAAAACTTCCATCACAACTATCACCAAAAGAACGACAAAGGGTCATCATAAAAAATTGCAGGTATTCCTAGATTGAAGAATATCTTTTCTACATGGGACTGGATTTTTTCATTTGATGTTGTATAAGGGAAGAACATATTTATGACATCCTGAAGGCATGTTGTGATGGGAACCACATAGGACACTTCAAAAACAAAAGAATAGGTTATAAAGTACTTCACTTTAGATAACACTAGCCCACTATCCACCCAATGACAAGGAGTATGTAAAAAGGTGTGACAACTTCTAGAGGATAGGATGCCCAGTTCAGTTAGATGAAATGGATCTACATACACAACTGGTAGTGGAACGTTTTGAGAAATGGGCCCTTGAATTCATAGCACCTATTAACCCTCCATCCCAGTAAAAATCCTACATCCTGGTTTGCATAGACTATATTACAAAGTGGATTGAATCAAAGGCCCTCTTGGCAGCAACATAATAAGTTTTGGAAACATTTCTCGATAGAGAAGTTTTAATCAAGTATGGAATACCTAGGGAAATTGTTACAAATGGGGGAGCTTAATTTACCTCTAGGAAGATTAGAACCATTACATATCTCTACTAGATTAAGCACATGATAACTACTAGTGTATTTTTATGGGAAAAAAATCACCAATTAGCTATTTTTTAGCCACTTTTTGAAGAAACAAATATTCACCAACTTTGTTAAAAATTCTCCTATATTTTACACAAATATTATTAAATTGATAATATTCACCAAAAAATTACTAATTTTAATAGTAAATTATATGTTTTTATTGAATATTCTCCTATAGATTATATGTACGATTTTCAAACCAAAATAGTCACCTATAGTACTATACATAGGTATAATATTTGAATATTTACAAAATACCCTGATAACTATGCCATATCATCCACATGCCAATGGGTAGGTGGAAGGAATGAATAAAGTCCTTGAGAACATTTTGAAAAATATTGTTCAAATTCATCTCAAGGATTGTCCAGATAAACTTCTAGGAACATTATGGGCATACATAACCACCTAGAAAAACACCACAAGATGCACTCCATATGATCATGTGTATGGGAAGAGAACTATTTTTCCCATAGAGATCAAAGTGAAAACTTTGAGGATTGCACTTCAACTAGGAATGGATTTTTCTGAAGCACAACACTAACTCCTTCATCAACTTAACGAATTGGATGAACTTTTTGTTGGCAGCCAATTCAATTTTTCAATTTCCCTATAAGCTGCCTACACCTTTGTCTTCTGAACTTCAAATTATCGTCGCATTTTGAAAATAAACAATATTTTCATTCATTGAGACATTTGAAAATTGGTCTCCATTTAGTTTTCACGACTGTAAGCGTGAAAACTCCTCTATCGTCACTCGAACTGTCATGATCTTTTATTGATATTTTGAATGGCAGTTACCTTTGGATTATCATTAAGTGGATAAGAGATTTTCAAACTTCCCCTATTGCCTATTCTTACTTTAAATGCGCAACTTGATTTGTATTTAATTGTTAAGGCATTGAGCATGTGAATTTATGGGTTATACTTATTTTTATGAATTGCATAGGGGTCATAGTTTACTTTGTTTTATATGATGTGATCCTTATTGTTATAGTTCTTGTCTTGTCGATTTTATGCAAACGATTGTCACAATGTTTTAACCTTTGATTAAAATGTTTGATTATGCAATGGCGCGTTAGTTAAACATATGAGTTTGATTTCACATTTGAATATTCATGTTTTGAATGGCGCACTGGTATATTGTTTATCGTTTGATTTTTGTGTCGGTTGAATAATATGATTTGAAATATGTTATGATTGTTTCAACAGAGGGTTAATACGCTGGTTGTACTTTGCAATTACTATTTTGCATGGAGGTAAGTGATTCCACCACCCTTGCATGCGCACATTAATGCCTTCCCTTTGATTGTTCATAGTGGTTACACCGAATGACCCTGTGTACTGGTGTTTTCAACCCAACCCTTACCATGTGCTCACAACATGGCTCCAGTCGTGAGGGATGAACCGAATGGTAGCCAGGATCTGTTGATGTTCGACAGTGCCTGTGCTGACCTTGAGGAATTTGGGTGGCTCTCGTTCATACATAAATTTGATGGTTTTAACCTCGGCGTTGCTAGCTAATTCGCATTGACCTTTGATGGCTGTCGAGCCAAGGTCGGGGATGTTCAATTGCAAATTGACGAGCAATTTATCAGTTTAACTACGGGTTTAACTATCACTGGGCAGAGATGGTCCAAAAACTGCAAGGTAGAAGAAGTCCCTTGGGCTTTTCTCTTTCAGTCGCGCAACGTTAGTTCCTGTGACAAGGGCTTTCCCGTGACCATGCTGAAGCCGCGATGACATGACTTGTTGATGATTATCAAGTAGTTCATCACCTGCGAGGTTCAGTATGGGTTTGTTTTCTTACACCACCTTCGTCTGATTATGGTTTTTATGGGTTTCGAGCTTAATATGCCATACTACCTGCATAGAAGCCTGTTCAAAATGTCTAATAAATATAAAAGGAACCAGGCTGATAACATCCTCTTTCACTATGGACTGGTTAAAATGATTGTTGTTTGTCATCTGGGGTTACACCGAGACTGTTGGGATGATTTTCTTGAACGCAATAATTTTGTGGATTCAAATCCACCACAGGTTGATAAACCTGTGGTGAACGAGGATAAAGCTATACCCCCGATTCCCTACAGTATCCTTTTACCTAAACCCTTACCCGACTCACCTATCGACCTACCCCACTCTGTGACCAAGGATGTCGAATCTGTTAATCCTGTGGAGAGGAAGCCTAAAGCCAAACCTACTGCAAACGCCAAAGGAAAAAAGAATGCGTGGCTAATCTCTCGAATGGCGAGGAATAAACCCAAACCCCCTGTCAATCCTGACCCGATTGTGTTGAGCGAGGAATCTGATTCAGAGGTTGAATGTTTTTTGGCAAGTGAGTATCCCTATTCGGACGGCTTGTGTGCCAAAACCCCATACGACTTCGTGTAAAACTTACCACCTTGCTTGCAAAATGACCCAGATTACCCTAGCATTAAGCTACCATGTGAAACCCCCAGTCGTATATCTAAACCATCTCATGCTCTGTCGAAGTCTACTGTGCCACCCTGTGATCAATGCGGCTTATGGTTAGAGAGATACTATCTTGATGTGCCTATGCTACAGTCAAAGATTAAATCTTTGGAGGACCAGGTTACACTGCTTACCCGTCAAAAGGCTGAGTTGCAAGCCACTGATAAAAGACAAAGAACGACAGGCTCTATTTTATTCAAAAATGTGGAATCAACCACAGCTATGGTGAATTCTGAGTTGGCGTAATTGGCTAGCTTCATCACACAGGTATGTGTAATATCAATCATTTTTGTAAATAGTATGAGTTTATATAACAATTCAAGTTTGGTTTGAATAACTCTGTTCAGCATTGATTGGTTTCGTTACATTGTATACTCAGCCTTGCTTTGACTGAATGGAATTCTGTTTAGTTTTGATTAGATTTTAATCGATTCGATTTGATTTGATTTGGATTTGAGTTGTTTGATTTTAGCTAAAATGAATGCTCTGTCAATTGGAGTCGTTTGTATCTGTTATAGACACAAGTTGTTTCTCTTATTTCGATTCTGAACACGATCATATTTCATTTTTGATTTCGTTATAATATATATCCTTTGATTTGTAACAAGTGTGATACGGTTAATTGTTATGATTTTATCTCCGTATGACTTTCAACCAACTCGAATATTGTTTGGATTATTATTGATATGATTTCACCCAAATCGTGAATGGATTCAATTCGTAATAGTTATGTGAAACCCAACCGATTAATTCATATTGGTTTGCTATAGAACGACCCTGTTATCGATTGGATTTGTAATGAATATTCAGTTACAAGTTGATTTGTAAAACAAGATTGGATTCACTGTTATTCTATATTCAACTCAGTCACGATTTGTTTCTATTGTTACCCAGTTTACGATTATCACTTTTGTCGACTTGGTGATGGTTGTGATCATCATTTGACCCTATTTGTTGACTGTATAATGCCCAACGATTGAAATCTATGGCGAATTTTGTTTGATATTATGTTGTTATATTTACCCATGATCGTAACAATCTTGCCATCTTTGTATTTAATTAAAACGACATGAATCTTATGCTACATTATTATAGCCATAACGAATGGATTATGATGGTGTTGGATTACATCGTATCACACACGATATGACTCACTATAGATTTCATGTGATATGGAACAGTCTTGTTATTGTTTGACCCGATTTTATGGTGAAAGAAAAACAGAGTATTCTTACCCCTGTTTTCCATTGGATCATTTTTTATTTTGTTTAATTTGAATAATAAAATCATTTGAATCATTAGTGATTCATTTTCAATGTTTATTGAAAGAAGATTGGTTTGGATTATTTTAAAAAGATTTGATTTTATTTCTATATGATCTTGTATGCTATTTTAGACTAGCTACAGAATCAGATGATTCTGTAGCTAAGTCTGTATAATCAAATTTTTATTGTTTTTTTTAATGAAATATCTATCTAACTTGATATGTTTGGTCTATTGCAGATGAATTCGAAATTACAGTGGATATGATGAGCAGTTAGGGGATATTTCAAATATCTCACTTGCATTTTAGTTTCCTAGTTTAGTCGATTTTGGGATATTTCCCAGATTATGTAAAACTGTTTGATATTATCCACATGGAGGTTTTACCCTGTGGAGAGACTTATATATACTTATTATTTTTGTAATAATAGACATCCTCATTCGTGGGAGAACAATGATATGGAGTTTTAATACAGACTGAAGCATAATTTGGTGTTTTGTCACATCTTTACCTTCTCATTATATCAATATTTTGTTTCATGTTGTGTATATCAATTTGTATCTGGTTAATGACTACTTTAGCTATCTTAATCATGTGTAAATGATATAATTTTGATCACTGCAATCCATATCTGGTTTCTTCCAGGTGTATAAAAGACATAACAATTGTTTAGTTCAGTTTGTGAATGACAGGTTTATCTTCTTCATAAGTTGAATTATCAAATATACGTTTTTGCATAACAGGTTTCCCTTATTGCAGAGATTTATAATCATAAGATTGTTATGATT
>ML780189.1:967117-1023535 GCA_009831015.1 Picea engelmannii | reverse complement strand
AAAAGACATAACAATTGTTTAGTTCAGTTTGTGAATGACAGGTTTATCTTCTTCATAAGTTGAATTATCAAATATACGTTTTTGCATAACAGGTTTCCCTTATTGCAGAGATTTATAATCATAAGATTGTTATGATTTGTTATATTTTGTTTGTCTTGTAAACAACTCAAAGAGCAACACAACCTATCGTTTACGAGAAGCTTCTGGACTAACCGGTGCGAGTTTACTTCCGCCGTACAGCTTCAAAGTTATCATACAGAGGACAAATTAGGAGCGTTTCCAGGTCAGTTAGTCACTTCTTTGTTTACTGTTCTTATTAGCAATTTAGTTTAGATATAAGTCTAGTTAGATTTATATTAGATTGTTTAATTTCAATAAATATATTAGATTGTTTAATTTCAGTAGTTTTATTCCTTTTTCATAAAATATTAAAATCAAAAAACATATCTCGCTGTCTTTGGACAGAAAGCACACGAGTTTTTCAGGTTTTAATTAAATATGTAGATTGTTTATATTGTATATTTGTGAATAAGTAATATAACTAGTAATTAGACAACTGATTAATAGAGTTAGTGTAATAGTAATTAGTAGATTGTATATAATAGTTAGAGTAGTTAGTATTTAGTTTTAATTTAATTTAGTAGTTCGTTTCAATTAGATTAGTTTATTAGTTAGTTTTAGTTAGTTATTTTTATTAGTTTAGTTTCTTTTAGTTAGTTTAGCTTCTTGTATTTAGTTTTAGTTAGTTTGTTTTTAGTTAGTTTAGTTAGTTTTATTAGTTTTAGATAGATTAGTTAGTTTAGGTTAGTTTTCTCTTTGGTTTTTCTTTAGACCCTAGAGCGGCCAACGAATCCGTTAAACCCGTCAGGGTGGTTCATTCCAAACGGATTGGGTTATTTAGACAACCCCGGACCGGTTCCACTCTCTCAATTGACAGACATACATTTTTTCCCGTCAATAGATGGCGCTAAAAGGAGGGCCTGAACTTAATTAATGGCACGATGTGGTCGCAAGACTCCTCCCCCCCTAATCGCTCACCTATAGTGACTAGAATCCGTTCACACGATAATGTTCTCCTCCAAACAACAACTACTTCAACCGAAGATCCACAGATCACAGTTGAGCCAACAACCCCTAATCATATAGGTGGTGACTTGGAAGAGATTGTCCGCCGATCTCTTATCAAAACACATAGTGCCTTAGCTAGTTTGAGGCAACCAAACTGTCCGTGGGGTTAACCTTTAGACTTCTTTGATATCAGAGAACAATTAGGTGACACTAACCTCACTGTGAATCCTACAGATCCAAACAAAAATACTACTGCAGGAGGATCTGGGATATCTCCTTCACCACCTCCCTCATCTCCTTCCTCTTCTGACGAAGGCAATTCACCTTCTTGTCCTTCCACACCCACTACCCCAATGGAAAATCAGAACAACCCTGCTAGACCCTGGTTGGACCAGGATGCTGTAGCTATACCTGGAGCCCAACACCCTTTACCTAAGCACCCGGAGAAATGGATTCCTAAGTTTGATCCCGATTCAGAACAGATAGTCGAAGATCATATCAAAAAATTTATGTTAGCCATCAGACTCCGTAATGTCGAACATGAAGACGTTGTCTGTAGGTTGTTCCCGTATACCTTTGAGGGTAATGCATCCACTTGGTATTTTTCCCAACAACCCCATACCATAGTGTCTTGGGAAAAGTTTGAGTCATTCTTTTTGAAAAAAATCGGAGATGGTAAACCTCCGGAAGTCTTAGTCATGGATCTTTTGAGCTTAAAAATGAACCCAAAAGAAAAAGTTAAAGATTTCAATCAAAGATTCTTAACACTTAAAAATCGAATTCCTGCAGATTCTATGCCTGCTGAGAGTCTTATGATAGCTTACTACACTAAAGCTCTACATCAAAATATATCTATTTGGGTTAAGCGTTCTAAAAAGGCCACGTTGTTAGAAGCCTTCGAAGAGGCTACTCAAATTGAAAAAGACATATTTAGCCTTAAGGATTCATCTAGCAATGAAACTGAGACTGTTTCTTCTTCCAAAAAGAAGATTGAAATTCTCCCCAGACCTCCACACAGCAAAACACAACCTGAAAACTTTGATTTGGAAAATTTAACTAAAGTTGTTCAAAAATTATCTAATCAAGTTATAGAATTAAAAAGGTCTACTGAATAAGCTTCCTCGAGTAAAGGACCCTACAAACCCCCTTTCCGAAAGCCTTTTTCTACCAACCGGCCCAATCCAAGTCCTGAAGGCTTGAACCTAGAAAGTTTGCAATGTGCTCTTCAGACAATTCTAGAAGCCCAAGATAACTTGATCCCTCCTGAAATTCCTCAGGAGGAAGTAGAGTAGGAAACAGTTCAAGAAGAAGAGTCTTCTCCAAACATCTTTGGACACTTCTCGGATAGCATCTTCCAAGCCAACTTTGAGACTGTTCACCCTTACAACACTAGGAGTAAGACAACAAATAAACCTCCTGCTGAAAACACTACAACTTTTCCTCGAAAGCCATCTAAATTAGTAGAAACTAAACAAAGTAATGAAAGCCCTAAATTAGATTATGATGTTGTTGAAGATCTTAAAAAATTAAGGGCTAACATTTCTATTTATGAGTTGTTGAAATTTCCGTTTTTGTTACAGAAGATGTTGCAAAATATTTCAGAAAATGGCAAGAATGGTAATTCAAATGGTAACAAGGTTGTGCAAAGAAAAGTTCCACAAAAGACTTCCACCAAAAATAATCCCGATTCTCAAGATAAAGGAAGCCTTCCTGCAACCCCTGTAAATAATGTAAATAATGTAAATAATGTAAATAATTCAGATAAAGTAGTCTTAGAAACTGCGAGTAAGAAAACACAAGCTACTACTCTAAGTACTCGCAAGAATGTACCTCCTTTTCTTCTAACTTTCAAAATCTTCAAAAGAAATGTGCATAATTGTATGGTTGACTCAGGGGCGTCATCAAATGTGATGCCTTGGTTGGTCTGCCAAAAGATTAACGCTGAAGTGGAACCATCTTCTTTGAAAATCATACAATTTGATCGAACATATGTAAAAGTTATAGGCGAACTAAAAAATGTATTGATTAGACTATCGTCTAACCCAAAAGTTCCTCAGGTTATTGATATAATTGTGGTGGATATTCCAGAAGTGTATGGCATGTTTTTGAACAGGGACTGGTCGGAGCAGCTACATGGTTACCTCGCGACGGACTGGTCTCACTTATGGCTTCCAGAGAACGGTAAGCCCAACAAGATCAGAGTGAATCGTGAGCATTACCTCAAGTTCATAGTCACAGATTTGAATGACCCTAATGAACCATACACACCTCCTGCTGATTCACCTGAAGTCCAAGGGATGGACACCTACTTCGGAAATTTCATGGCTGAAGTTTCACCTATCAAAAATCTAGAACAATAGTCTGAGATCATAACATACATGCAACCAACAGATTCTATGCAACAGTCCCATGAGCCTGATGGAAATCAAATTTGGTCCCTATATTTCGACGGTTCCAAGTCTAAAGAAGGAGCTGGTGCAGGCTGTATCATTATCGATCCGGCAGGTAATAAGACATTAATGTCTTGTAGACTAGAATTTGAATGTACTAACAACACTGCAGAATATGAGGCTTTACTACAAGGTCTCAGAAAATCTCTGGACATGAACATTTAAAATCTGGTTATATTCGACGACTCTGAGATAGTGGTTAGACAGGTGAGAGATTCTATACACTGTCTTTCCCCGCATCTCAAAAGTTACCAGTCTGAGGTATGGAGTTTAATGAACAAATTTTCTGCTTTTAATATAAATTCCATTCCTAGATTAAATAATGCTGAAGCAGATCTACTAGCTAATGTTGCCTCTAAATTTCTTCCTGCAGAAGGCCTATCCCCAAATGCATTCTTCGTGGAGCTGTTGTTTCGACCCTCTGTTCTAGACAATATCACAAACGGGAGAGTATTTGATGATGATCAGCAGATCATCAAATTTCTGCACATGGAAGAAACCTTTCAAGGTACAGTAATAGATGAACAAATGCACGACGACAATTTGCACGACTTTATGGTAATACCTAATCCGAAATCTCCTGAAGCTCTATCGGACATGGTAAATTTCGTACCCAAATCTGTTGTTAGATTAGAAATTTTTTATGATTTTGAAGATAAATTTAAAAAGATGGTCAATTGCAAAACCAATAGTTCCTCATTGTCTTGAAAAAGTCAATTTAGGGACTAGTGAAAATCCTCATTGTATCAATTTAGGCTTGGGATGTTCTAAGAAAGAAAAAACTGTTTTTGTTAAATTATTTAAAGAATTTAAGGATGTATTTGCATGGACTTACGATGATCTTAACACGTTCGATCCTAATATTATACAACATGTCATCCCGATGAAGCCCCAAACCTTACCCTTCCAACAAAAACTGAGGAAAATTCATCCTAAATTAGAACCGTCCGTTCAAAAATAATTGAATAAACTCCTAAGTGCTAAAATAATTTTTCTTGTTAGACACACTCAATGGGTATCCAACCTCGTCCCAGTTCGGAAGAAAAATGGGGAAATTCGACTTTGTGTCGATTTTCGAAACCTCAACAAAGCATCTGACAAAGATAATTATCCTGTCCCGCCCATGAAACAGATTCTTCAACAAGTATATGGTTCCGAGAGGCTATCCTTACTGGATGGTTTCTCCCGTTATAACCAAGTCTTGATGTCTCCGCCAGACCAACTAAAAACTACCTTCCGTACCCCGTGGGGCACTTATGCTTATCGCAAAATGCCCTTTGGATTGATTAACACTGGTGCTACCTTTCAGAGAGCAATGGATATTTCTTTTAGAGGCTTAATCAATCACTTTGTTGTAGTTTACTTAGATGATGTGACCGTTTATTCTAAAAACAAAGACGATCATCTAGCTCACTTACGAGCCGTTCTGCTACGATGTCGTAAACACGACATCTCCTTGAACCCCAAGAAGTCCATTTTTGCAGTAGAACAGGGTAAATTACTAGGATTCATTGTGTCTAGTGATGGAATGATTATTGACCCCGAGGGGACTCAAGTCATCGCTAAACTTCCTCCACCTACGTCCAAGAAATCCATGCAGTCTTTCCTAGGCCAGATTAATTTCGTGAGAATATTTGTCCCTAGTTTCTCCGAAATGGTCAGGCCTCTCCAGAACTTGATTAAGAAAGACACCCAATATCACTGGGGACCAACATAAAACCAAGATTTTAATGCCATAAAGAAGGCCATAATAGACGCTCCATCTCTCATGAGCCCATATTTCTCTCAAGATTTTACACTCTATACTTTTGCCTCTGATCGTTCCTATGCCACAGTCCTAACTCAGAATAATTCCGAGAACAACGAAGCACCCATCGCCTTTATGAGCTCTGCTTTCAAAGGTGCTGAACTTAACTATCCAATGGTTGATCAGCAAGCCTACGCTGTTTTCAAAGCCGTTAAGCATTTCTGGTCCTATCTTTTGAAGTCAAGGACGAAAGTCATTGTCCCCTACCCTACCGTCAGGAACTTGTTAGTGAAAAAAGAGTTAGGAGAGAAAAGAGCCAACTGGGTCACCTCCTTACAGGAGTATGACTTAGAGATCACCCCAGCACAGATCGTGAGAGGCCAAGGCTTGTGTAAGCTGGTTGTCGATTCAGAAATAGGATAACAAGAAGAAAGTGATGCGTCAAACCTAGAACAATGTGATCAAAGTTTAATTTGTTGCACACAACACCTCGTAAGTCCTTGGTACGACGATATTAGATTTTGTCTTGAACATGGATCAGCACCCCGTTACCTTGACCCTGCCAAGAGAAGAGAGTTGAGACTAAATTCCACCTCCTTTCATCTAATTAACGATATACTGTTTCATCAAAATTTTGACGACGTACTGATGCACTGTCTCGAAAAAGACGAAGTAGAAAAAGTCTTGCTTGAGTTGCATGCAGGAGAAGCTGGTGGTCACTTCAGTGGAGATACCACTGCTCATAAGGTTTTAAGAGACGATTACTACTGGCCCACGCTTTTTAGGGACGCTCATGCTTTGTGTCGCAAATGTATCATTTATCAGAAAGCATCAGGGCAGTTGCAAAAACCAGCCTTTCCCTTGTAACCCGTTTCAGTCGATTCTCCTTTCCAACAATGGGGCCTTGATATCATAGGTCCAATTAACCCTCCATCCTCACAACAGCACAAGTATATTATGACATCCACTGATTACTTTACTCGATGGTCCGAAGCCGCCGCGCTAAGAACTGTTAACACAAGTCAGGTGATTTCTTTTCTAAACTCGAATATCATCACTCGTTTCGGTATCCCTGATTGTCTGGTCTTTGATAACGCTTCATACTTTTCTTCCCTAGAGATGAGTGAGTTCTCCTTGGAGAAAGGAATAAAGCTGAAGTATTCTGCTAGTTACTACCCTCAGGGCAACGAATTAGCAGAATCTACTAACAAGAACTTGATCAAAATCATCAAAAGAACCGTGGCTGAAAATCACAAGAACTGGCGCAATGCACTACTGAACACACTATGGGCTGATAGGGTAACACCCAAAGACGCTATAGGTAACTCACCCTTTTTTCTTTTTTATGGTAGGGAAGCCATACTACCACCTCACATTCTTCTTCCTTTGCTTCAATTGTCGAAAAAAGTCCAAGAAGAAGATTGTCCTCCTTTAGAAAGCCGCATTAACACTTTGATGAAGTTAGAAGAAGTAAGAACTCAAGCTAAGCGTAAGTTAGACCAACATCAACAATTGATTAAAAGATGGTTCGATTCTAACTCTGCTTCTGATAGGAATTTTGAAGTAGGCGATCTCGTCTTAAAGTGGGACAAACCACACGAAGGAAAGGGTGAGCACACCAAGTTTCAAAACCTATGGCTTGGGCCATTTTTAATTGCTGAAAAGTTGGGTCCTAGTTCCTTCCGATTGCAGAATCTTGAAGGGTAGCTTGACACCTATCTGGTGAATGGCCAAGCCCTAAAAAGATACTTTGCTTGATAATTACCCCTGTATTTTTATGTAAGTATTTCATTTTTGTTTGCATCTTCGTTTGCTTTCTGTTTGGTTTTGATTTGAATTGATCAGTTTGTTTTTGTGTGTTTGTTGAAAAGATATGCATACCTGTGCACTGAGCCATTCAAACAAAGACCATAGAAAATTTCTTCATTGAAATGACTTCTGAAAGTTTGTATGAACATCAATGATATATTCATGGAATTGATATCTATGTTGGAAAATTTTGTTGTTTGAAAGAAGTTACTAATTTCAATCTCTGAGCAAAGTTTCTCATGATCATCTATTATCTTTTTACGTTGTCCCTTTTCCGTAAAGGAATGACTCAAAAAGATGTCTCCCTGTCATAGGAAGTGTTTTAGAAATAAAACATCTCTAAAGCTTAATAAAGGACAGTGTTAAAAGATTCTGATGAGGTCTGAAAAAATATGTTAAGAAATCAAGATTATCAGCGTCACCCCGCTCAACTATATATATACAAAAGAAAACAAAATAAAAATATTAATAAGAGCTGTGGGAAGTGTTTGTAAACCCGTCAGGACACTGAACAGGTCCGCTGGCAGCGGGTAAATGCAAGCATGACGCCAAGACAACTTCGTCGGGGTACTGAACAGGCCTGCTGGCAGCGAAGCAATGTCAGGTACATGAAAATCTGTGAAAAAATATAAAACCTCTTTAATGTTCTTTATTCTGATCTAGAACTTCTTGACAGGATACAGATGTATGAGTGGGTTAAATGGCAACCTTGTCGAGGCTATGGAAGCCTGCTGGCAGCAATGGCCATGCCAACAATATTGAAGATTTTATCATTAATATCATGACTTGTTGTTCTTAAGACTGTTATTAGTTTTCATCTTTTAAAACATCATTGGAAAAAATGGTAAATGATGATGTTTGTATGATTTTTTGGTTGTTATTCTCGAGTTGAAATTTTCTTTGCTGTCCTAATCTGAAATTTATTTCTTTTGACAGAGATAACTGCTTCTACCAGTGCGTCACCATTGTTGGCAGCCAATTCAATTTTTCAATTGCCCTATAAGTTGCCTACACCTTTGTCTTCTGAACTTCAAATTATCGTCGCATTTCGCAAATAAACGATATTTTCATTCATTGCGACATTTGCAAATTGGTCTCCATTTAGTTTTCACGACTGTAAGCGTGAAAACTCCTCTATCGTCACTCGAACTGTCATGATCTTTTATTGATATTTTGAATGGCACTTACCTTTGGATTATCATTAAGTGGCTAAGAGATTTCCGAACTATCCCTATTGCCTATTCTTACTTTAAATGCGCAACTTGATTTTTATTTAATTGGTAAGGCATTGAGCATGTGAATTTATGGGTTATACTTATTTTTATGAATTGCATAGGGGTCATAGTTTACTTTGTTTTATATGATGTGATCCTTATTGTTATAGTTCTTGCCTTGTCGATTTTATGCAAACGATTGTCATAATGTTTTAACCTTTGATTAAAATGTTTGATTATGCAATGGCGTGTTGGTTAAACATATGAGTTTTATTTCACATTTGAATATTCATGTTTTGAATGGTGCATTGGTATATCGTTTATCGTTTGATTTTTGGGTCGGCTGAATAATATGATTTGAAATATGTTATGATTGTTTCAACAGAGGGTTAATACGCCGGTTGTACTTTGCAATTACTATTTTGCATGGCGGTAAGTGATTCCACCACCCTCGCATGCGCACATTAATTCCTTCCCTTTGATCGTTCATAGTGGTTACACTGAATGACCCTGTGTACTGGTGTTTTCGACCCAACCCTTACCATGTGCTCACACCATGGCTCCAGTTGTGAGGGCTGAACCGAATGGTAGCCAGGCTCTGTTGATGTTCGACAGTGCCCGTGCTGACCTTGAGGAATTTGGGTGGCTCTCATTCATACAGAAATTTGATGGTTTTAACCTCGGAGTTGCTAGGCAATTCACATTGACCTTTGATGGCTATCGAGCCAAGGTCGGGGATGTTCAATTGCAAATTGACGAGCAATTTCTCAGTTTAGCTACGGGTTTACCTATCACTGGGAAAATATGGTCCAAAAACTGCAAGGTAGAAGAAGTCCCTTGGGCTTTTCTCTTTCAGTCGCGCAAGGTTAGTTCCTATGACAAGGGCTTTCCCGTGACCATGATGAAGCCGCAATGGCATGACTTGTTGATGATTATCAAGCAGTTCATCACCTGCGAGGGTCGGTATGGGTTTGTTTTCTTACACCACCTTCGTCTGATTATGTTTTTTATGGGTTTCGAGCTTAATATGCCATACTACCTGCATAGAAGCCTATTCAAAATGTCTAAGAAATATAAAAGGAACCAGGTTGATAACAACCTCTTTCACTATGGGCTGGTTAAAATGATTGTTGTTTGTTATCTGGGGTTACACCGAGACTGTTGGGATGATTTTCTTGCGCGCAATAATTTTGTGGATTCAAATCCACCACAGGTTGACAAACCTGTGGAGAATGAGGATAAAGCTATACCCATGATTCCCTACAGTATCCTTTTACCTAAACCCTTACCCGACTCACCTATCTCTCTACCCCACTCTGTGACCAAGGATGTCGAATCTGTTAAGCCTATGGAGAGGAAGCCTAAAGCCAAACCTACTGCAAATGCCAAAGACAAAAAGAATGCACGGCTAATCTCTCGAATGGCGAGGAATAAACCCAAACCCCCTGTCAATCCTGACCCGATTGTGTTGAGCGAGGACTTTGATTCAGAGGTTGAACATTTTTTGGCAAGTGAGTATCCCTATTCGGAAGGCTTGTGTGCCAAAACCCCATACAACTTCGTGTCAAACTTACCACCTTGCTTGCAAAATGACCCAGATTACCCTGGCATTAAGCTGCCATGTGAAACCCCCAGTCGTATATCTAAACCCTCTCCTGCTCTGTCAAAGTCTACTGTGCCACCCTGTGATCAGTGCGGCTTATGGTTAGAGAGATACTATCTTGATGTGCCTATGCTATAGTCAAAGATTAAATATTTGGAGGACCAGGTTACACTGCTTACCCGTCAAAAGGCTGAGTTGCAAACCATTGATAAAAGACAAAGAACGACAGGCTCCATTTTATTCAAAAATGTGGAATTGCCCACAGCTATGGTGAATTCCGAGCTGGCGTAATTGGTTAGCCTTGTCACACAGGTATGTGTAATATCAATCATTTTTGTAAATAGTATGAGTTTATATAACAATTCAAGTTTGGTTTGAATAGCTCTGTTCAACATTGATTGGTTTCGTTACATTGTATACTCAGCCTTGCTTTGACTGAATGGAATTCTGTTTAGTTTTGATTAGATTTTAATCGATCCGATTTTATTTGATTTGGATTGAGTTGTTTGATTTTAGCTAAAATGAATGCTCTGTCAATTGGAGTCGTTTGTATCTGTTATAAGCACAAGTTGTTTCTCTTATTTCGATTCTGAACATGATCATATTTCGTTTTTGATTTCATTATAATATATATGCTTTGATTGGCAACAAGTGTGATACGGTTAACTGTTATGATTTTATCTCCATATGACTTTCGACCAACTCGAATATCGTTTGGATTATTATTGATATGATTTCACCCAAATCGTGAATGGATTCAATTCGTAACAGTTATGTGAAACCCAACCGATTAATTCGTATTGGTTTGCTATAGAACGACCCTGTTATCGGTTGGATTTGTAATGAATATTCAGTTACAAGTTTATTTGTAAAACGAGATTGGATTCACTGTTATTCTATATTCAACTCAGTCACGATTTGTTTCTATTGTTACCCAGTTTACGATTATCACTTTTGTCGACTTGGTGATGGTTGTGATCATCATTTGATCATGTCTGTTGACTGTATAATGCCTAACGATTGAAATCTATGGTGAATTTTGTTTGATATTATGTTGTTATATTTACCCATGATCGTAACAGTCTTGCCATCTTTGTATTTAATTAAAACGACATGAATATTATGCTGCATTATTATAGCCATAACAAATGGATTATGATGGTGTTGGATTACATCGTATCACACACGATATGACTCACTATGGATTTCATGTGATATGGAACAATCTTGTTATTGTTTGACCCGATTTTATGGTGAAAGAAAAACAGAGTATTCTTACCCCGGTTTTCCATTGGATCATTTTTTATTTTGTTTAATTTGAATAATAAAATCATTTGAATCATTAGTGATTTGTTTTCAATGTTTATTGAAAGAAGATTGGTTTGGATTATTTTAAAAAGATTTGATTTGATTTCTATATGATCATGTATGCTATTTTAGACTAGCTACAGAATCAGATGATTCTGTAGCTAAGTCTATAGAATCAAATTTTTATTGTTTTTTTTAATGAAATATCTTTCTAACTTGATATGTTTGGTCTATCGCAGATGAATTCGAAACTACAGTGGATATGATGAGCAGTTAGGGGATATTTCAAATATCTCACTTGCATTTTAGTTTCCTAGTTTAGTCGATTTTGGGATATTTCCCAGATTATGTAAAACTGTTTGATATTATCCACAGGGAGGTTTTACCCTGTGGAGAAACTTATATATACTTATTATTTTTGTAATAATAGACATCCTCATTCGTGGGAGAACAAGGATATGGAGTTTTAATATAGACTGAAGCATAATTTGGTGTTTTTTCACAGCTTTAGCTTCTCATTATATCAATATTTTGTTTCATGTTGTGTATATCAATTTGTATCTCGTTAATGACTACTTTAGCTATCTTAATCATGTGCAAATGATATAATTTTGATCACTGCAATCCATATCTGGTTTCTTCCAAGTGTATAAAAGACATAACAATTGTTTAGTTCAGTTTGTGAATGACAGGTTTATCTTCTTCATAAGTTGAATTATCAAATATACGTTTTTGCATAACAGGTTTCCCTTATTGCAGAGATTTATAATCATAAGATTGTTATGATTTGTTATGTTTTGTTTGTCTTGTAAACAACTCAAAGAGCAACACAGCCTATCGTTTACGAGAAGCTTCTGGACTAACCGATGCGAGTTTACTTCCGCCGAAGAGCTTCAAAGTTATCATACACAGGACAAATTAGGAGCGTTTCCAGGTCAGTCAGTCACTTCTTTGTTTATTGTTCTTATTAGTAGTTTAGTTTAGGTATAAGTCTAGTTAGATTTATATTAGATTGTTTAATTTCAATAAATATATTAGATTATTTAATTTCAATAGTTTTACTCCTTTTTCATAAAATATTAAAATCAAAAAACATATCTCGCTGTCTTAGGACAGAAAGCACACGAGTTTTGCAGGTTTTAATTAAATCTATAGATTGTTTATATTGTATATTTGTGAATAAGTAATATAACTAGTAATTAGACAACTGATTAATAGAGTTAGTGTAATAGTAATTAGTAGATTGTATATAATAGTTAGAGTAGTTAGTATTTAGTTTTAATTTAATTTAGTAGTTCGTTTTAATTAGATTAGTTTATTAGTTAGTTTTAGCTAGTTAGTTTTATTAGTTTAGTTTCTTTTAGTTAGTTTAGTTAGTTTTATTAGTTTTAGATAGATTAGTTAGTTTAGGTTAGTTTTCTCTTTGGTTTTTCTTAAGACCCTAGAGCGACCAACGAAGTCGTTAAACCCGTTAGGGTGGTTCATTCCAAATGGCTTGGGTTATTTAGACAACCCCGGACCGGTTCCACTCTCTCAATTGACGAACGGACAATTTCGCCCATCAACACTTTTCCTGTCTTATTTTCATCATACGTTCATCATTCAACAACAAAGAGATAATTGGAATGACAAGTTCATAAAGAATAAGGAGTTATTAGTTGGATAGTGGACCTTGTTATTCGACTCGAGATTCAAATACTTCAAGGGGAAGTTTCGTACTTGATGGTTGGGCCCCTATGAGATTGATGTTGTATATGATAATGGGACGGTAACATTATAAACCATAGATGAATCTAGAACTCCATTGATGGCCAGTGGGAACATAATCTGACTGTACAAAAAGCCTCTATCTAGGAAGGCCTTTTTAAGGTGTATAAGTAATGGCTGGGGAAATAATGACATTGATATTGTTCACACAAGTGGATCCCCACCTGCCAAATAAAAAATAAAAAAAATTATAATAATGTCTTAATCATGAAAACTCTTTTAGGGAGGAATTAGGAAGGTAATGTGTGAAAACCACTTAATGGTAAACATTACCCAAAAAAATAAAAAATAAATGAATAAATATTGTTTGTATTATTGTAATAATTCATGAACAATGGGGAACTTCCAAGATTTATATAATGGTTATGTGAGGCTCCCATTGTTCATGAAACTACAATTTTTATTTAATTCTTTTGAGTTGTAGGATCTCTCCAATATTTTTTTGAGTTGCAGGCATTCAGATCGCATAAGCATGTTGTTGCCACACCAACCTATTGCTGCAACACCTTATGATCTTTTTGTTGCAACACCCAGTGACCTTTTTGTTGCAACACCTCATGATTTCACAACACACGACCAATGAAAAAGAAAAATATCTATTTTTGAAATACCATATGTTTGTGCAACATCACTTGATGTTGCAAAATCCCATAATGTTACAACATCTCTAATTCCATAACATACTGCGACACTTGGCCAACACTGAAATGAGAATTTCATTTCCACAACATCATATGATGTTGCAACTCTTCATGATGTGGTGACATCTTCCGACATGGAAACATCCCATCCAAAGGCTGCAACACTACAACACCATGTCATTAATGCACCAACATTTGATATGACCCAACAACCAACACAATAGTCTGTGATGATAGGCCAACCAAGCATGGAAAAACAAGTCAAATCAATACATGGAGTAAGAATTAAAGGTACATGCTCCCCTTGTACACATTACATACCACTTAATTGACATAAGGTTGATGTTATTTTCCTGACCCCCTTACCATGTGAAACCACTTATTTTCCTTAAATAGTCATCATTTCCATTTATTGCCATCCATTACCCATGTGTCCTACCTGTCCACCCACCAATCCCATGACATAAAATATTTTATAACTTAACCACCTCACTACCGCCATGTCAATCCGATAGCATTCTGTTTTAATTTCCTATCACCTTTGTTGGATTATTACTTTCAAAATGTGGTGAACTCATGTTTTTCATTATTTCTCCTTGACCGAAGCACTGAAATACCTCCTTTATGACCAAGTCAGTGAAGTTTCAATTCCTCTACCGAATTCTGTTGTGAAAACCATGGGTGGCTCCATCATATGTCACGATCCAGATGCATTCCTACTAAGAGCCAATGATGAGGTATGGAGAGTCTTATAGGTTGTAGAATGGATGATTTACATCGAAATATTATAGGGGTTCAATAAGAAAGTTGCTCTGGAGTTTTCACTTAGTATGCAGGAAAACATGGCTCAAGTCAATAGATTACCAATAATAGTGGATGAATAAGTGATAGCCATAGTAAAAGGGCTACCAAAAGAGGGATAATGATGGTTTTTTCAGAAATTAGCATTACCCACTGTAAAGGACAAATTATTGGAAGTAGGAGAAGAATTATCAAAAAAAGGGAATGGGTTTGACATAAACTCCCTATCTCTAATCTGGGAAAAGTTTGCATACCACATCTAGAAATACTTCACTTGTGAAGTATTCCACAAAATCATCTTTTGGTATCACCTAAATCTTATTAACCACCTTTGATGCAAAAGGTTAGTCAACATCCCCTTCTTTCTTTGGAAATCTTGCAACAAATGGCTCACAATGTTCAGTGGGCCAAGCAACCATGGTATTTCCTCTCTCACCATGGGATTTCTAACATCCTGTAATTCATGCACTAGAACAATCAGGCCATGCATGATAGGACCTCGTGAGTCTTCCTCCACTAGTTGCAAAAACTGAAGGAGAAAGAAATGCAACACATGTTGTAATACAAGAGACTGAAACAATAGGTCTAGGACAAAATTCAGTGGAGGAGAAGAAACACCAAGAAACCTCCCATGACCATGATGAGAGCACACCCTTAAAAATAAAGTACTGACCCATGAGAAAAAGAAAAGATAAAATACTTCCCAAGATAAAAATTCCAAAGAATAAAAGGACACGGTCCTCATACAAAACAAAAGACCTTGTTGTAACATAAGAACCAACAAAAGGAGGGAACATACATAAGTAGCACCTGTTGTAACACAAGAACCAACAGGAGGAGGGGAACATATAGAAGAAATTCTTGTTGTCACACAAGAAACAACACGAGAAGTGGAGCCAAAGAGATAGAAGAGGAAGACTCTATTGCAACACAAGAACCAACAGGAGAAGTGAATGAAGAAAATATTCCTACAAAGACAAATGAATACCTTGATGAAAGAAAATAACCAACATGTGAAAATGAAAACCATGTTGCAACACAAGAACCGATGGGTGAGGGAAAATACTTTGTTGCAACACAAGATCTGATAAAGTATATGAAGAGAGAACATGATGCAATATTGAAGGCCATGAAGGAAATCAATCACACTATGCCATCCAAGAAAATAATTCTCAAGAACAACATACATCAACTCATTTCAGGTAACATCTTAAGGCCATTACACTCTATCCTTATGTAGAAAAATATAAATTTAAGAAGAATGATTCAAAAACTACAAAGGAAGGTGAAGATATTAAGGGACAAATTAAAATGGGGGAAAACAAGCCTTGATTGTCTCAACCAGGTGGATGATTTCAGCCGACGGGTCTATAATAAACTTGAAGAACGATTTTCTAAACCAACTCCTAAGGCAGAAAAATGTTGGAAGAATAGTAGTACTCATGGAAAGAGTGGACGTTTAAATCCAAACTGAGGGGATATTTATCGAAGATCGAGGAGACCAGACATAGGAAGTAATTCCTCCTGAGTAGATATATGAGGAAACTCAAACCCATGGGATCTTAACTAAGGACCGAGGAGATCAAACAGAGAAGGTAATACCCCTTGAGATGGTATATTAGGAAGCCCATATGGAGGAGCCTTATATGAAGGATGTTGCAGACCAAACATACATTGATGATGATTTTTGGATGAGGGACAACCTGGACAAATAGAAAAGTATGGTTTAATATTAAGAAAAAGGTGTTGATTATTTGGGTTGGTTGTCATTGATGTCAACCCTTGAAGAAAGTCTGTTATCAAATTCCGGTAGCACAACGGTTTGGGTAATGGACCCAAGTTTGTTTGATGGATAATAGTATGATTTTTGATATATTTTTAGGTAAGACTATTCCATATGGATAGTACATGTCATTCCATTTCTAGTGGTATGTGGAACGTCACATAACTCCTCACGGTTAGAGAGTTATGGCCATGTGAAGTTGGAGAACCCTCATGCATTATCTAGAAGCCCCAAAAGGTCAAAGTAGTCAAAGTGGTTTAAGAGATTTTAGAAGGTAAATAATAAAGTGAAGTGATGAGTGTACTATAATTCAAAGTGAATACAAAATAAATTATTTAAATAATAAAGTTAATGGATAAATTAGAAGTGGGTTAACCCTAAAATAAAGAAAGTGGGTTAAGATGGTTAAAAGGTAACCCCTTGAGGAAGCTACATGAAAGTATAAATAAGAGGAAAGGCTCTCTAATTTTAATCACACTTGAGAATATTGAATATCTATAGGTGACTGAGGTATCCAAAGGATATCTAAGCCGAATTTTAGAGGGAAGGTGAAGTAAAGAAGGATGAAATTCAAGGGAGGATAAATTCTTTTGATGATGCTTTCTAAGGTATGTTATTTATAGGTCATCTCACCATTTTCACAATAATGTTTTTTATAGAATGATTAATACAATGAAATTGAGAATCCATTGAGGAAACATATCCAAGTAGCTATGGTACAAATTTCATCTTGTGGGTCGTTGTATTTTTGGAGTTTCACACCATGGAAAATAGGGTTTGTGGCTAGTCCTAAAACTAGTCTAAACCAGGTGTTTCAGGTAAAAACATCATAAATTCTTCATAATAGATCCAAATTTAGTAAGAACACGTGTATTGGTTAGAGTACAGGCTGCAGTATGTTTTGTACAATTTTAAGATCCATACAAAAAATATTTCGTGCGGGGCATGCTCTACAATTTCTCTCTCTAAAATAAGCTAGAATTCAACAAGGTATGCCATTTTTTCTATAAATCTGTTTCTGAGGGGTTCCAAGTAGTGACACCTGGAGGAATTGCATTAAACACACTAAAGAAAATTGTGTACCATTTTCAGATCTTTGTTCATTAGAGGTACATAGTTATGATTATTGCAAGTTAGGGTTCTTGACTAATCCAAAATTAGTCATGTGAGACTAAAGTAAAGTTTGATGAAAATTCTAGTCTCTTGTTGTTAAAGTTAAGGATGGTTTGCAGGTATGTGATCATATACACCAGGTATATTACAGAGTTACAAAACATATTTGGATGATGAAATTGATGAGGGATTTTGGTTGAGGTACATGTTGGGTACATGGTTGAGACAAGTAGTTGATGAGTTGGCACATACATGAGGTGTATAGTTGATGATGCTGGTACATATTGATGAGTCATATTTTATGTGTATTTGATGCATGATTGGTACATATTTGGTGCATGGTTGATGCACTTGTTTATGGTACAGGCTAATTACAGGTTGTTTGGTACAAGTTGATGCATGGTTGATGCACTTTTTTATGGTACAGGTTTTTACAGTGGTATATCTCACAATGATAGTGTGAAAATGGTTCCATGATTCTACTTCTACGTCAGGGTGGTTGGACGGGGCAAGGACAAAAGGTTGTAGCCATCTTCCAGTTTTAGCCGGAGAACATAGGGGGTTGTGTCCTCCTTTTGGTTGTAGCCAGAGAATATGGGATTTGGAGCTTCCCTTAGGTTGTAGCTTGAGAAACTAGGGGGTTGGAGCCTCCTTCTAGTTGTAGTTGGAAAAAAAGGGAAGTTGGTGCTTCCAATGAATGTAATTATTCAAGACATATAAGAAAAAACATTATGTGGTTTTGTCCTGCTTTGGGTTTCCACGTAGAAACATTGGTGTACTTTGTATGTGTATAATTGTTCATTTTTTCATTATTTATTTACTCTACAATAATTGGATTATCATGCTACATTGATATATCACTTGTATTTTATGGTGAAAAATGATTAAATTGCTCTATTACTAATNATTGGTATCAGAGAAGGTTCCTTAAAAAATTAGTTTAACCATTGAAAGGTAGATCATGGAGAGAAACAACATGTATAAAATGGAATACCACAGTTTGATGGACATAAGTATGCATTTTGGAGCAGAAGAATGAAAACATATATATAGGCACAAGGATTTGAAATTTGGCAATTAGTTGTAGATGGATACAAAGAACCAACAGTTTGTTCGACAAATGAAAGAGCAATAAAACTCAGGCAAAATAATTCTAAAGCCACAAATGAACTTCTGAATGGTCTTTGTGAATCAGTTTACACCAAAGTTATACATTGTAAATATGCTAAAGATATTTGGGACGAGCTTCAAAATATTTATTAAGGAGATTCAAAAGTCAAAGAAACAAAGCTTCAAACTTACAGAGGCCAGTTCGAACAACTAAAGATGAAGGAAGATGAAAATATTTCATCTTACTTCTTACGAGTCGATGAAATAGTAAATGGAATCATAGGATTGGGAGAATAAATTAAAGAATTTGTAATTGTTCTAAAGGTACTAAGATATCTTCCTATGAGATTTGATCCTAAGATATTATCCCTAGAAGAAAGAGTAGATATAGACTCAATAAGCATGGAATATTCATAGCATATGAAATGAGAACTGAACAAGAAAATCCAGATATAAAAGAAACCACTTTCTAAGCATCCAAAAGGTCAAAGCAAAAGGGAAAGAAAAAGGAAAAAGAACATAGCAACAACAGTGACATCTCAGAAGATAATGAAGAGATGGCCAACTTTGTCAGAAGATTGAACAAGGGAACCAATGATAGATATAAAGGTAAGTTTCCTTTGATTTGTTTTAATTGTGATGGTATTGGTCATTTTTCTAACAAATTTCCTCTTAATAAAAATAAGAGGAATGATGTAGATTACTCAAATATAAAACAAACATATAAAGGCAAAAGAACCACAAAGAAAGTTTTCAAGAAAATCTTATGCACCAAAGAAGGCATCTCATCATCATATGAAGATGAATTCAATGACAGTGAGACAGAAAGAGTTCTATTCATGGTAGTAGAAGACTCTAACAAAGAAGACACCGAAGAAGAATATGAAGAGGAAGAAGTTTACTACCGAGAATAATTTTTGTGTTCGATAGAAGTTATAAGAAGAGGAAAGAAGAAAAACAAGAAGCTACAAGAGAAACTAGACAAGAAAGAAGTCACTCATGAACTAGAACAAATGATCACAAATTTGAAGGTTCAAAAAGAAGAAGATAAAATAATTGAAGAAGAACTCAAAGAACAAATAGAAGAAAGAGACATGATCATTGGAAATTTGAAAGCAAAGACAATCACATTAATAAATGGTCTTCAAAAGAAAAATATGCAGAACAACTCAAAATTTTTGGATGGAATTATCAATAGTCAAAAACCTCATCATGACAAGTCTGGACTTGGATACAATCAAACAGAAAAGGGATCAAGCTCCAAAAAAATAGAGCGAGAAACATATCCAAAAAGCTATGCAGAAACAATCAAAGGGGATAGGAAGATCTACAAGGAAGATTATAGGGACTCTCCTCCACTGAGAAGATTCAGATTTCAGAATCAACAATCGACAGATAGGCCTCGGGAACAAGAAGGATTCAAAAGAGAAAATCCTTTCAGAAGATCTTCAACTCCCAGTTATCAAACTATGTTTTTTGGTTTATGTTATGAATGTAATAATTTTGGGCATAAATATATGAATTGCAGAGCTAACAACAGGAACATAAACAACTTTGAAAGTCATACACAAAAGGGTTATCCAAGAAGGCCTAGTGAAACAAAGAGAAGAAGTTACAAGATGTTTGAATCATTGAGCACTTAAGTGGAATGCTACAAGTGAAACAACTTTGGACACATGGACAAAGATTTCAGAATGGAAGTTCCTCCTAGAGAACCACAACAAAACAACAACAGTGAGAGACAAGAACCTCAGAAGAGAACATGGATAAGAAAGTAGAATCAGTATAGCAATGAAGAATGCACACTCTCTCTACAAGATAATCAAAAGAAATGTGGTTGGTATGTTGACAGTGGCTATTAAAAACACATGACAGGTGATAAATATAGGTTTATTACATTAAGAAAGGAAAGAGATGGATCAGACTCCTTTGGAAATGATGATTCAACTAAAATCATTGGAAAAGACACAGTCAAAATTGGAAACAAGGAATTGGTAGAAAATGAAATGGATTCAAAAATCAAATGTTTGAGATATGAGAATGGAGGAGATTTCACTTTGAATGAATTTATGGACTACTGTAGAAAGCATGGAATAGAAAGGCAATTATCCATTACTAGGACACCTCAATAGAATGGAGTTGTTGAAATAAAGAACGAAATAATACAAGAAATGGCTCAAGCAATATTAATGGATTCCAAATTGACAGATATATTTTGGGCACATGCAGTGCATAGAATGGTTCACATTCAAAACAAAGTAATTTTTAGAAATGAAACTGACAAAACTCCCTACGAGCTATGGAAAGGAATACCAACAAATGTGAAGCACTTTAGAGTATTTGGAAGCAAATGCTACATCAAAAGAGAAGATGGTAGAATGAGAAATTTTGACTCTCATGTGGACAAAGGAGTACTTGTTGGTTACTCAAGTACATGGAAAGCATACAAGTGTTACAATCTAAGGTTGAACAAAGTTGTGGAAAGAATCAATGTAACAATTGATGAAACAGGTGGACAAGAATTAAAGGAAGAAGAAAATGAATCAATGGAACAACTTTACGAAGAAGAAGTAGAATATGAAGAAGAAGTAGAAATGGAAGATGAAGAGGATCAGATAGAAGTAGAAGAGTAAGTTTAGCAGGTGCCTCCAAAGACACCTAGAAATGAATACAAAATAATCATCCTTCGGATCAAATTATCAGAAACAAATATGCATGAGTTGAGACTAGAAGACGAATCCATTCACCAGAAAAAAGGCACCTAGCACTCTCATCCATGATTGAACCAAAATTTTTTGAAGAGGCTAGCAAGGATGAATTTTGGAATAAATCCATGGATGAAGAATTGGATCAAATAGAGAAGAATGACACCTGGGAATTGGTTCTAAGAACAAAGAATACAAATGTGATTGGCACAAAGTGAGTGTTCATAAATAAATTGAATGAAGATGGACAGGTTACAAGGAACAAAGTTAGATTGGTATGTTAAGGATACACACATGTTGACATAATCGACTTTGAAGAGACCTTTTCTCTAGTTGCCAGAATGGAAGAAATCTGATTGCTCCTAGCTTATGCATGCTCCAAGAATATTAAAGTGTATCATATGGACATGAAATCAAATTTTTTGAATGAGGAACTTGAAGAAGAAGTCTACATTGAACAAAGAGAAGGATTTTAGTTGTCATAGAACTTAGATTATGTGTGTAAATTGAAGAAGACCTTGTATGGTCTAAAATAAGCTCTTAGATCATGGTACTCTAGAATGGATAAATATCTACAACATGCAGGGTTTAGAAAAGGAAGTGCAGACAACAACCTCTACATCAAGGTAACTCAAGATAGTATTTTATTAATTGAAGTTTATGTTGATGATATTATTTTTGGAAGCAATGATGATAGGTTAAGCCAAAATTTTCAAAGGATATGCAAAATGAATTTGAAATGTCATTACTCGGAGAACTATCCTTCTTTTTGGGTCTTCAGATATGTCAAAGCAACCAAGGAATTTTTATTTCTCAAACTAATTATATCAGAGAAATGATAAAGAAGTTTGCAATGGAATATTGCAAACTAGTTACCACTCCTATGCAAACCAGTTGCAAGTTGAGGAAAGATGATGATTCAAAGTCTACATACCAATAGAGGCAATATAGGTCAATGATTGGTAGCTTACTATATGTGACAACATCCAGACCAGATGCAATGCAGGAAGTTGGACGAGTGGCACAGAATCACATGTATTAGCAACACCAAAGGAATCAAATGTATTAGCAGTGAAGAGGATTTTCAGATATCTCAAAGGAACAAAAGAGTTTGGATTATGGTATCCAAAATAAAAGGATCTATCACTTATTGCCTACACAGATGCAGATTGGTAAAGTTGCATTGAAGACCGATGAAGCACCAATGGAGCAACATTCTACTTGGGTGAGTGTTTAGTATCATGTTTAAGAAAGAAACAATCATCAATATCCTTATCTACAGTTGAGGCATAGTATATTGCAACAACAACATGTTGTACACAAGTTCTATGGATGAAACAAACTCTGATAGATATACAGGTTGAGTATGATGATCCCATTCCAATCTATTGTGATAATACAAGCGCCATCAATATCTCAAAGAAACTGATGATGCACTCCAAGATGAAGCGCATTCCAATAAAGTATCACTTTCTATGGGAAGAGGTTGCCGAGAAGAACATCAGAGTTGAATATGTGGGCACAAAAGAACAAGTGGTAGACATCTTTACAAAACCTGTTCCAAGAGAATCTTTTGAGTATCTTCATTAGAGACTCGAAGTAATTTCTACTCCAAAATGAATTCTTTTGAATGCTTATCTTATATGTCTTAGATGTACATAAGGAAGCACAATAAAGAGGAAAATTGAGGTTGGAAGATCAGTTTCAGGAAGAGTTCAGTCAGGGGGAGTATCCCTAAGGATAGTTCAGTTAGGGGGAGCAACCTCGGATGGAAAGATACCTTTGTCATTGATGAAAAAGGGGGAGAGATTTATCAGATGCAAAGGTAAATGCTCGGATAAAGAGCACAAAGGCATGGTTCCAGGGGAGCGATGGTCACAGGGGGAGCATGAGTGATATGACTTCAATATTACATCAAAGTGTTGCCATCAATGCCAAAGGGGGAGATTGTTGATTATTTGGGTTGGTTGTCATTGATTTCAACCCTTGAAGAAAGTCTGGTAGCAAATTCTAGTAGCACAAAGGTTTGGGTGATGGACCCAAGTTTGTTTGATGGATAATGGTATGAGTTTGATATATTTTTAGGTAAGACTATTCCATATGCATATTACATGTCATGCTATTTCTGGTGGTATGTGGAATGTCACATAAATCCTCACGGTTAGATATTTATGGCCATGTGAAGTTGGAGAACCCTCATGAGTCATCTTGAAGCCCCAAAAGGTCAAAGTAGTCAAAGTGGTTTAAGAGATTTTAGAAGGTAAATAATAAAGTGAAGTGATGAGTGTACTATAAGTCAAAGTGAATACAAAATAAATTATTTAAATAATAAAGTTAATGGAGAAATTAGAAGTGGGTTAATCCTAAAATAAGGAAAGTGGGTTAAGATGGTTAAAAGGCAACCCCTTGAGGAAGCTACATGAAAGTATAAATAAGAGGCAAGGCTCTCTCATTTTAATCACACTTGAGCATATTGAATATCTATAGGTGAATGAAGTAACCAAAGGATATCTAAGTCGAATTTTAGAGGGAAGGTGAAGTAAAGAAGGTCGAAATTCAAGGGAGGATAAATTCTTTTGATGATGCTTTCTAAGGTATGTTATTTATAAGTCATCTCACCATTTTTGCAATAATGTTTTTTCTAGAATGATTCAGACTGTGAATTTGGGAGGCCGTTGAGGAAACATATCTAAGTAGCCATGGTACAAATTTTATCTTTTGGGTCGTTGTATTTTTGGAGTTACACAATGTGGAAAATAGAGTTTGTGGCTAGTCCCGAAACTAGTCTAAAACGAGCGTTTCTAGTAAAAATGTCATAACTTATTCATAACAGATCAAAATTCAATAAGACCAAATGTGTTGGTTAGAGTACATGTTGTATTATATTTTGTACAATTTTCATATCCATACAACAAATATTCCGTGTAGGGCACGCTCTACAAGTTCGCTCTCTAGAATAAGCCAAAATTCAACAAGGTATGCCATTTTCGCTATAAATCCTTTTCTGAGAGGTTACAAGTAGTGAAAACTATAGGAATTGCATAAAACACACTGAATAACATTGTGTACCATTTTCAGATCTTTATTCATTACAGGTACACAATTATGGTTATTACAAGTTAGGGTTTTTGACTAATCCAAAATTAGTCATGTGAGACTAAAGTAAAGTTTGAGGAAAATGCTAATCTCTTATTTTTTTAGATAAGGAAGGTTTACAGGTATGTAATCATATACACAAGGTCTATTATGTTGTATTATTGAGAGGAGGGGTGAATCGGTAATAACGTAATTATAATCCTTTTTCTTCAAATGTTATATCAATGTAGAATTATTATCCAATAATGAGCAGTAATAAATAAACAATCACACATATACAGTACACTAGTGTTTTACGTGGAAACCCAAATCGGGAGAAAACCAAGGAATGGTTTTTCTTATATGTCTTGAAGAATTACATTCATTGGAAGCACCAACTTCCTTTGTTTTCCGGCTGCAACTGGAAGGAGGCTCCAACCCCCTAGTTTCTCAGGCTACAACCTAAGAGAATCTCCAACTCCCCAAATCTCTAGTTAAAACCATAAGGAGGCTACAACCCCCAATGTTCTCCGGCTACAACTGGAAGGTGGCTACAACCGCCTGTCCTTGCCCCGTCCTACCACCCTGAAGTAGAAGTAGAATGATGGAACCACTGTCACACTATCACTGTGAGATATACCACTGTAAACCTGTACCAATAAATATAAACCATGCATCAACCATGAATCAACCTATACCTCAAGCTATAATCAACCTGTACCATAAACAAGTGCATTAACCATGCACCAACCTGTAATCAACCTCAACCAAAAACCCTCATCAATTTCATCATCCAAATATGATTTTTAGCTCTGTAATAGACCTGGTGTATATGATCACATTCCTGCAAACCTTCCTTAACTTTAAAAACAAGAGACTAGCATTTTCATCAAACTTTTCTTTAGTCTCACATGCCTAGTTTTGGATTAGTCAACAACCCTAACTTGAAGTAATCATAACTTTGAACTTGTAATGTATAAAGATATGAAATTGATACAAAATGTTCTTCAGTGTGTTTTATGCAATTCCTCCAAGTGGAACTACTTGTAACCTCTCAGAAAAGGAGTTATAGAAAAAATGACATACCTTGCTGAATTCTGGCTTATTCTAGAGAGTGGCCTTGTAGAGCGTTCCCCACACAAAATATTTGATGACATGATATAAAACTGTTACAAATAATACTAAAGAATGTAAAATAACCAACACATTTTTTCTCACTGAATTTGGATCTGTTATGAAGAAGTTATGACGTTTTTACCCAAAACACCTGATTTTGACTAGTTTCAGGACTGACCACAAACCCTATTTTACACAGAGTGTAACTGCCAAAATACAACGAACCACAAGCTGAATTTTTAACCATGGATACTTGGATATGTTTCCTCACTTGTGTAGCAATTTCAGGATCCGAATCATTATAGAAAAAAAGTTATAGAGAAAATGGTGAGATGACCTGAAAATAACATACCTTAGAAAGCACCATCAAAAGAATTTATCCTTCCTTGCATTTCGGCCTTCTTTTCTTCACTTTCCTCAGAATTTTGGCTTAGATATCATTTTTTGTAGTTGGTCCAACTAGATCAGTATGCACAATTTCCAGTGGTTTTGTTGTTGAATACTCCTTTGATTTGAACCTGGTCTTTGTTTGCTTTCCTTGTTGGCAATGCTTGCATAAACTGTTGGTTGGTTTCGTGATCTGGGGCATTTCTTTGACTGCTTCTCTTTTTTTGACTTTGAAAAGGTTATCAAAATGCATGTGACCCATTCTTCTATGCCATATCCAACTTTCATCTTCCTTTCCTAGACAACACTTTTCATTTCCAATTTCTCTTAACACATATATGTTGCTTGAAGTTCTTGCAGCTGTAGTGACCAATTTCCTTGAACCTTATTTTCTTATCTCACACTTTTTTGAATCAAAAGTAACTTTATGACCTTGGTCACACATTTGACTCACACTTAAAATATTATGTTTCATATCTTCTACTAGTAGAACATTTTGTCTTTTCACTCTTGTTCCCAATTTGGACTGTGCCTTTTCCAATGATTTTGGATGAATCATCATTTCCAAAGGAGACTGATCCATCTATTTTTTCTCGTAATGTAAGAAACTTGTCTCTATCACCTGTCATGTGTTTTGAACATCCACTGTCAACATACCAACCATGTTTCTTCTATTTAGCTTGTAGAGTGATTGTGCATTCTTCATTGCTATACTGATCTTGCTTTCTTATCCATGTCATTTTCTGAGATTCTTGTTTGCGACTCTGTTGAGGTTCTTTAGGAGGGACTGTCATTCTGCAATTTTTGACTATGTGTCCAAAATTGTTACATTTGTAACATTCCACTTCAATGCTCAAGGATTCAAACCTGTTGTAACTTCTTCTCTGTGTTTCACTAGGTCTTCTTGAATAACCCCTTTGTGTATGGCTCTCAAAGTAGTTATTGTTCCTGTTGTTAGCTCTGCAATTTACAAATTTATGTCCAAAATTATTACAAGCATAACATAAAACAAAAAATATAGTTTGATACCTGGTAGTTGAAGATCTTATGAAAGGAGGTCCTCTTATGAATCCTTCTTCTTCTCGAGGCCTGTCCATCTATTGTTGATTCTGAAATCTGAATCTTCTCGGTGGAGGAGTGTCCCTGTAATCTTCCTTGTATATCTTTTTATCCCCTTTGATTGTTTCTGCATAAATTTTTGGATTTGTTTCTTGCTCTGTTGTTTTGGAGCTTGATTCCTTTTCTGTTTGATTATATCCAAGTCTAGACTTGTCAAGATAAGATTTTTGACTGCTAATAATGTCATCCATAACTTTTGAGCTATTCTGCATATTTTTCTTTTGAATATCCTTTCTTAGTGTGACAATCTCTACTTCCAGGTTTCCAATGATCCCGTCCTTTCCTTCTAGTTGTTCTTTGAGTGTTTCTTCAATTCTTTTATCTTCTTCTATTTGAACCTTCAATTTTTTAATCATTTGTTCTAGTTCTTGAGTGTCTTTTTTCTTATCTAGTTCTACTTGTAGTTTCTTGTTTTTCTTCTTTTCTCTTCTGATAAATTCTATGACACTCATTAATTCTTCTCGGAAGTCAACTTCTACCTCTTCAATTTCTTCTTCATATGATTTTTCATATTCTTCTTCGGAGTCTTCTTTATCAGAGTCTTCTACTGCCATGAATAGAACTCTCCTTGTTTCACTGTCACTGAATTCATCTTCATCTAATGATGAGATGTCTTCTTTGGTGCAAAAGTTTTTCTTGAAAACTTTCTTTTTGGTTCTTTTACCTTTATATGTTTGTATTCCTTTTGAGTAACCTTCATCATTTCTCTTTTTCTTATGAGGACATTTGTTAACAAAATGACCAATACCATCACAATTAAAAAAAATTAAATGAAGCTTACCTCTGTACCTACCGTTGGTTCCCTTGTTCAGTCTTTTGACGAAGTTGGCCACTTCTTCATCATCTTCCGAGATGTCGTTGTTGCTGCTATATTCTTCTTGTTCCTTTTTATTTTTCTTTGATCTTTTGGATGCTTTGAAGGCTTCTTCTTTTACATATGGATTTTCCTGTTCAGTTCTCATCTCATATGCTATGAAGATTCCATGCAGTTCGTCCATGCTTATTGAGTTTAGATCTTATCTTTCTTCTAGTGCATATATCTTAGGGTTGAATCTCATAGGAAGAGATCTTAGTACCTTTTGAACAATTACAGATTCTTCGATTTCTTCTCCCAATCCTATGATTGCATTCACTGTTTCATCGACTTGTAGGAAGTAGGCTGTGATATCTTCATCTTCCTTCATTTTTAGTTGTTCGAAATGACCTCTGTAAGTTTGAAGCTTTGTTGTTTTGAATTTTGAATCTCCTTCATAAATATTTCGAAGCTTGTCCCAAATCTCTTTAGCAAATTTACAATGTGCAACTTTGGTGAATACCTTATCACTGAGACCATTAAAAAGTGCATTTATGGCTTTGGAATTATTCTCACCGAGTTTCACTGCTTTGTCATTTCTTGGTGGAACTGTTGGTGCTGTGTATCCATCTACAATTGATTTCCAAACTTGAAATCCCTATACCTATATATATGTCTTCATCCTTATGCTCCAAAAAGCATACTTCTATCCATCAAACTATGGTATTCCATTTTTATATGAGTTGGTACTCTCCATGATCTACCTTTCAGTGGTTAAACTGATTTCTGAAGGAACTTGCTCTAATACCAATTGTTGGATTACTGAGAGGGGGGGTGAATTAGTAATAACGTAATTATAATCCTTTTTCTTCAAATGTTATATCAATGTAGAATTATTATCCAATAATGAGCAATAATAAATAAACAATCACACACATATACAGTGCACCAGTGTTTTACGTGGAAACCCAAATCGAGAGAAAACCACAGAATGATTTTTCTTATATGTCTTGAATAATTACATTCATTGGAAGCACCAACTTCCTTTGTTTTCCAGCTGCAACTGGAAGGAGGCTCCAAGCCCCTAGTTTCTCAGGCTACAACCTGAGGGAAGCTCCAACTCCCCAAATCTCTGGCTACAACCCCCAATGTTCTCTGGCTACAACCACATGTCCTTGCTCCGTACTACCACCCTGAAGTAGAAGTAAAATAATGGAACCACTGTCACACTATCACTGTGAGATATACTGTTGTAAACCTATACCAATAAATCTAAACCATGCATCAACCATGCATCAACTTGTACATCAACCTGTAATCAAGCTGTAATCAACCTGTACCATAAACAAGTGCACCAACCTATAATCAACCTATACCATAAACAAGTGCATCAACCATGCACCAACATGTAATCAACCTGTACCAAAAACAAGTGCATCAACCATGGACCAACCTGTAATCAACCTCAACCAAAATCCCCCATCAATTTCATCACCCAAATATTATTTGTAGCTCTGTAATAGACCTGGTGTATATGATCAAATTCTTGCAAACCTTCCTTAACTTTAAAAACAAGAGCTTAGCATTTTCATCAAACTTTTCTTTAGTCTCACATGCCTAGTTTTGGATTAGTCAACAACCCTAACTTGAAGTAATCATAACTTTGAACCTGTAATGTATAAAGATATGAAACTGATACAAAATTTTCTTCAGTGTGTTTTATGCAATTCCTCCAAGTGGCACTACTTGGAGCCTCTCATAAAAGGATTTATAGAAAAAATGACATACCTTGCTAAATTTTGGCTTATTCTAGAGAGCATCCTTGTAGAGCATGCCCCACACAAAATACTTGATGAAATGATATAAAAAAGTTAAAAAACATACTACAGACTGTACCCTAACCAACACATTTTTTCTCACTAAATTTGGATCTGTTATCAAGAAGTTATGACGTTTTTACCCAAAACACTTGATTTTGACTAGTTTCACGACTGGCCATAAACCCTATTTTCCACAGAGTGTACCTCCAAAAATACAATGACCCACAAGATTAATTTTTAACCATAGATACTTGGATATGTTTTCTCACTTACATAGTAATTTCAGGATCTGAATCATTATAGAAAAAATTTATAGTGAAAATGGCGAGATGACCTGAAAATAACATACCTTAGAAACCACCATCAAAAGAATTTATCCTTCCTTGCATTTCGGCCTTCTTTTCTTCACTTTCCTCAGAATTTAGGCTTAGATATCATTTGTATACCTCAAAAACCTATAGATATTCAATATTCTCAAGTGTAATTCAAATGAGAGAGCCTTGCCTCTTATTTATACTCTCCAAGTAGCTTCCTTAAAATCATCTTCTAGGTCACTTGGCCCCACTTTCCTTATTTTAGGGTTGGGTCCACTTCTGATTTCTCCATTAAAATTATTATTGAAATAATTTATTTTGTATTCACTTTGAATTATAATACACTCATCACTTCACTTTATTATTTGCATTTTAAAATCTCCTAAACCACTTTGATTACTTTGACCTTTTGGAGCTTCTAGATGACATATGAGGGTCCTCCAACTTCGTAAGGCCATAACTCTCAAACCGTGAGGAGTTATGTGACGTTCTACATACCACCAGAAATGGAATGACATGTACTGTCCATATAGAATAGCATTATCTGAAAATATATCATAACTCATACCATTACCAATCAAACAAACTTGGGTCCATTACCCAAACCTGGGGTCTCGAACTTCTCATGGCCATAACTCTCTAACTGTGAGGAATTATGTGACGTTCCACATACCCCTGGAAATGACATGACAAGAAATATCCATCTAGAATATTTTCCCTGACAGTGATAGTGTGAAAGTGGTTCCATCATTCTACTTCTACGTCAGGGAGGTTGGACGAGGAAATGATAGGTGGTTGTAGCCACCTTCCGATTGTAGCCAAGTGTCGAAATTCCATCTATAACCTGAGGTAATGATGGGTTGATCAATTGGAAAACCATTGACAGAAATTGGAATGATGTAAAAAGGATGTATATAGGGCCTCTGAACTACAATCCCAAATAAGACTCCTTAGGGAAGAAAAAGGGTAAATGAGTTTCCTTTTGGGATCTATTCTTAGCTACAGAGCATCCTCTCCTATATATTCTGTATTCCTAAATGAGAGTCACTTTATATTCCAATTTAGAGCAGTAGAAACATGCATGCGCTACAAAGTGAACTCTACAGGAACCTTCTTGAAGCTATACTATGAAAGAAACAAAGAGGATAAGGACTTGTTGTGTGAACTCTACCTTCTCTTGGATTTTGACCCAATATGGAATTCAACTCCTTTTTTTGGAGACATATAACTAAAGGCCTTTACATAATTTGTGAGCAATCATTCCTAGTGGAAAAATTCCCTATTTGTTTCCCAGCAGGATGATAATTGCAACATATGGATAAGAAGATAAATCCTTGAGCCAAAGACTATTCTGATCTCACACTATGTATGGGTTAATTCTCAGACACATATGTCCTTCATGACCAACAACCAAGACAAATCCATCTATAATTGCATCCAATAATAGAATACTTGATGTGAGATTCCCTACAAGGAAGAAAACAAAGATGGGAACAAGACACAATGGAGATAAGGCAAAGATATTCTTTCAATTATCACTATTTTACAGTGGCATTGAAATGAGTAAGCAAATACATTCATTGTATTTAGACATGTGGAAATAAATGGGTAGGGATGAGATTTTGTTTCCCATATAATTTGGTTGCATTCACCTGAATTCCAACAAGATTATGATTTGCGTAAAAGGGAGAAGAAGGTTACTGGAAAATAATTTCATAAAATGGAGGGTACTATTCATTTTTTGACAAAGGGCATTCTAACTCCAACATTAGCATTCTTCATTACGATTCCTCCCATGTAGATTCACACTAGTCAACTTGGTTGCATAAGGACATGCACCACATTTGGTTGGGGGTATATGATGGGTATATGGAACACCATCCTTTTCATATCTTTATTTTTCCTTTATGTGCCAATTTTTTGCATCTTTCTAGCCTAATTTTGAGTATAACGATGTATTTTTCCTCAGGTACATTTCCTTGCAACTTATGTCATTTCAAGTGGTTTTGTAGTGTAATTAAGGGAAAGATGAACTTTTATGATCACTAATGAAAGCATGCTAAGATATTGCTCTAGGGAAAATGTCATAGGTACTTGTTACAGGAGAATCCCCCTGTGGACAAGTGGATTTCCTCTTGGATATTAGACCCCTATAACCAAGACAGAAAGGTGCTAATGTGGACACTAACATTCTTTTTCATGAAGTTAAACTATTCAAGGAAGAAGAAGAAAGAAAGGTAAATACCTTTACCGATGTTCTTCCTTGCTCGAACCAGGCTGATCTTGATCTCCAAGTTCTGTAGAAGGTCTTGCAATACAATGAGAAGAAACAATGAAACATACTTCCTACTCTACCATTATTAGTGTCATAATAGAACTATCAAAATAAACAAATTCATGAAACATACACGAATTTGAAAGAAACATGCCAAGCACATATATATATTAATGAAAACAAAGAAAATTGCTTACAACCATAGATGTAGATGCAGAAACTTCACCAAGATCTCTTTGTCCATACCCTTAGCTAAAATGATCCACCAACAAAATGCATGTAACTTCACTGATATCTTCCTTATGAGATCATAAGTTTGATTCCTTCCTATTCCTCCATGTTCTTTTACCATGAGAAGGCCTCCTTATATAATATTAGAGAGACCCAACCACCTTAGATATTCTTGGGATAGGTTGAGTATATTTCTCCATCAGTTGTGGATCCTCCCTAAGATCCATACCTGATCTCAGATTCGAATCCAACTAACTCTAGAGATGAGGGGGATTTTTCCTTGATTTTCCTCGACAATCAAATATTCCCTCAAACAAGCCAGCGCTCCCCCAAAAGGGTGCACAGAGCATTACAACGCTCCCCCAAAGAAGGGTAGGGAGTGATAATACTCCCTGATAGTGGGCAGGAAAGCGCTGCCCAAAATGCCTTCAAAAAATCCCAACGCTCCCCCAGAATGGTGTCCTGAGTGTTGCAACGCTCCCCCAGAATGGTGTCCTGAGTGTTGCAACGCTCCCCCAAAGAGGGGTAGGGAGCATTGGCACTCCCTGACAGTGGTTAGGGGAGTGTTTCCCTTCAAAAATCATTTTTAAGTGGTATTTTCCATGGAAAATGCTTTGTACTCCTCATCAGATGATTTATCCTTCTTAAACCAGTCTTTGAGGGTGTCTCAAGTGTCCTTGTAATGTCGTTCGATACACGACATGGGCAAGATGACTGTATGATGTCTGCGACACTTGCGACACTTATGGCTAAAAAGAAACACTTGCAACACTTGTAATGACAGCAATAGGACATCATTGAAGTGAGTACTTTTGATGTGTAAAAATTATGTGCCAATTTTTTCCATCTTTCCAGCCTAATTTTGAGTATAATGATGTATTTTTCCTCAGGTACATTTCCTCACAAATTAGGTCATTTCAAGTGGTTTTCTAGTGTATTTAAGGGAAAGATGAAATTTTATGATCCTTAATGAAAGCACCCTAAGATATTGTTCTAGGGAAAATGTCATAGGTATTGCAAAAATGTTTTTGCAATGCCTGAAAGTTGCTGCAACATCCATTAGATCTTTGCTACGATAGCATCAAATTTATCGGGTTGTTGTTGCAATGCCTGAAAGTGGCTGCAACATCCATTAGATCTTTGCTAGGATAGCGTCAAATTTATCGGGTTGTTGTTGCAACACATTTTCTAGTTGTTGCAACACATTTTCTAGTTGTTGCAACACATTTTCCAATTGATGCAACATGTTTCTAATTGTTGCAACACATTTCCATTTTTTGTAACACCTGCGAGACCATTGTTGCAACACCAGTTAGTGCCGCAACTTAACACTTGTTGTCACCACTACTAACATCTCTAGCATGAGAAGTTACACCATTGACCCTCGTCTTGGTCCTCCCAACTATGATAGCTCTATTGAATTGGGTACCACATATTGAATGGTAGACACATCATATTGGAAACTACGAGTGGACAATTAGGCCGCTATTTTGAGATAGTTGGAGGTAGATGAGTTGGGGAAAAAGTAAAAACATACAAATGGAAGTCGTTGATCCAAGATAATTGAGTTGACCACTTCAATATATTCTTACTAGTTGATGAGGATTCTCAGTCACAAAAATAACCATGTCTCCTATCCTGCTCAAACTGTTGAAACAAAATAGAGAACAAACTAAGGATCATATATCCTCATGACTATCCTCAACTATTTATTTCTAAGAAATGAATAGTGTGAATTGTATAAGAACTCTGCTCAATTTGACTAAAGAGGGGGGATAATTATCATTGTAATATGAAATCTATTTTTCAGTAATAAAATCTTTGTTTTGATTCTTATGCATTTCTTCTTTGTTAATGAATATCTGAAGTTCAACGTGTAATTAAATGATTCCACTGATGACTTGTCTAGGGAGGTAGGTCTCCCTCCTTAGTTAGGTAATATTATACTATTATACTATAATATAGATTTGATTTATGTAGTGGTCGATTTCAAGATTTCTTGTGTGCTTGGTTATTGTTTACATTTTTTTGCAACATTAAGGAAAACACTTTTCTTTGGTTACTTTCCATTTTGTTTATGTGTTTCATTTAATGGTCTAATATTGTGTAATCCAAGCACTCAATAGAATTTCAAGATGAATTCATGCAGATATCTTTCAATATTATTTGCAAGGCTTAAAAGAGGAAATTATTCTTTGGCACAATCACCACTTAAAATTAGTAATTGACCAAGTGTATTTTCTACAATTAGATTAGTTGTAATTTCAATTACATTCAAAATGAGGTTACAACAGTAAGTTCTTCCAATCTAGTTTAATTAGATAAGTTGTCATTTACATTACATTCCATCGGGGTTACAACACCAAATGCTTCTAGGCTGGTTGAATTAGATTAGATTGATTTTACTTCTTGCTTTTTTCCTCTTAGTTGGGGGTTACAACATTAAGTGCTTCTAGGCTCAGTTGAGATAGTTTAGAGTGTTAAATATTTTTCTAGTTTTTTGTCCTTAGAATTGGTGACTTTATCAAAGATATCTTGAAACAATGATTTGATCATTTGATCTTGCTACAACTTCATAGCTAGAACAATGTTATGATTTTACCTATCACATACAGTGCACGATAGTTCGCAAGTTATACACAAATCCCATATTGATAATTAAATGAACAATCTTTCTAACTATATTTGTAAGAAATTAGAAAGGTAATTAAAAAGCCCGCGAGTCACACTTTAGCCATTATGGGTCAACAATAAATTCAATCTTGTTTTATGGCTTATTTGGGTGACAGTGAGATTATGGGTTTTATTTTTGGTCTGGGAGACCATCGCCATCCTTAGGCCCATGAACATTCTTATTATGTTTTCTCTATGTTTGTGATTTATTTGGTTTCACCCTCCAATTTGTGTGCAATGGTGTTAGGTTTTAGTGTTTGGTTCTTTGTAAAAGTGAGCTCTCAATGCATATTCAAATCCCTTTGTTTTCAAGTTTCTCATACTCTCTGCTTGAATGCGATAATTCTTTTAGATTTTTCTAACATATAATGTGTGCATTTTTGGAATGATTTTAGAGGACTGTTGGCCCTTGACTAGGTTTTGAGGAAACACTGGTCTTTCTTGACCATTTTTAGGGACTTCGATAGACTGTCGAAGACGGAGTGCCCAGGCGAAGTAGAGATCGCAGGATCTTGCCCACTTTTACGGGCTTTTTCAGTTTGAGGGCTTATGTAATGGGTATGGGATGTCGGCCCATGGGTCTTACCCATGTTTAGGCCTCTTTTGTAATTCATAAATAAGTAGCTAGGCGATGTAAGTAACAGTCAAGTTTTTGAGATCTAAGTGGGCTGTGTGAAAGATATGTAAGCCAAAGTGCTAAGTGCAAATAGTTGTGAAGGCTTGGTGCATACTGTATGTTGGGAATTGCAGAGCTAAGTGCAAGTGATTTTTAGTGCTTTGTGCATAGAATGTGTAAGGCTCTGTGCTTTGACCTAACTCGGGGAAGGAGGATCTGGCAAGGTGTGCACAGATCTCTTGTCCTATGTGGAGTTGGTTATGTGGCTTTGTGCATGTAAGAAGATTGGAAGAGGATAATAAAGAAGAAGAAGAAGAGTTGGTGGACATAGCCCCACACTTGGGTGAACCACGTATATTCTGTGTCGATTTGCGTTGTGCTATGATGTTCATGTTGTTTATGTACTTAATTTCTTAATCTAGATGTATGATAGGTCCATTTGATGCTTAGTGCTTTATGATATGAATGGATGTTAGATATACTTTGATTCTATGTGTTGAATGGTTAGATATGCTTGGATCTTGGCTATTACTGCGCTGATATGTAATTAGGGTCTTAACTTGCGATGTGAATAGGGGTTAAATACTAATGAATGTTATTGGCTAAGTGCTCTGTTAAGTATTGTGATCATAGATTTGTGTCCTAGCTAGGTTTTAGACACTTGAGTCCAACAACCCCCCTTACCTCTAGCTCGGGTGAGACTTCATTTGCTTCGCAGGTGTTGTCAAAAGGGCTGGTAGTTAGGGTTTTTTTGGTGAGTTGTTGAAGCATTGAACCTTGGGTTTTCCCCTATGCCAACAAGGATAGATTCTTTGGATTTGAGAAGTCCAATTATTCACCTTCATTGTGAACTATTTGTTGTGTGGTTTAGCATTAGGGATTTAATTGTGCAACCTAGTTGTGAGTTTGGAAATATTACAGAGGTTTTGAATTGAGATTTTTGGGCTTGAGTCCTTTAGAACTGGGATGATATGGAGACTCATATTTAATTAGGAAAATGTCTCTTGTGTGAGTTTTTTTATTTGTGACAGGTAGTGAGAAGACATGAGTAAATAATTACAGATAATAGAGACTTTGTTTTCTTAGCAACAACAAGACTCCATGCTCAAGAGGATAACCAAAACAATGAGATGAAAATTGTTATGGAAACATTGCTCGATTATAAAAGACATATTGAAATTTTAGAGGACGAATGTCAAACCTTGTTCCGACAGGTGGCCAATTTGACTGTGAGTCCACAATCAACCTCTTCAAATAACATAATGTCTATTGGTTCCGATGAACATGAGAAAAAGGAATTAATTGTGACATATTCCTAGAGAAATGGATGAAATGGATCAAGATTATTAATCCCTATAAAAACCGCATGTTATGTATGAAACCCCTTATTAAGCCCTAGATATTGACTTGTTACATTTCTAGTGTTATATGTGTAGGTCGGCTAGAACCCTTCATTGCACCCTTTCATCATATATATATATATATATATATATATATATATATATATATATATATATATATATATATATATATATCAAGGAGACCTAGTCTTAGGATTCTTATCTCATCTCATATTGTATTTTGAATTTGATATATTTTAAAGGGAGGTTTTCCCTTGAAGTGGGCTGTATTCATTGGCTTTTTGTGATTTTTTAATCCAAGAGGATATAAGGAATGCTCATAGAGGTCTAGGAGGATCCGTAATGATCACAGAGGTCCAGGAGGATCTAGAATGCTCACAAAGGTCTAAGAGAATTCATAAAATCTCAAAAATTGACCATATAATATTCTCTCGAAAATTCCATGAATGCATAGAGGTTGGTGATATATTTCCAACAATGAAAATTTCGCATCGAATGGAGTTCATATGAAAAATTAATGAGCGCTCAAGCTCCGGTCAAACTAGATCAAATGTCAAAGTCCACATGGGAAAAGGGTGACATATGTCACCATTACAAGGGTGACATGTGTCACCACTACAAGGGTGACATGTGTCACCGCTACAAGGGTGACACATGGCACATGATTGTTGGCAACTAACTGGGAAAGGTACAATCAAAGTTGTCAAATTACAGGTTGACAAGTGGTGCACAAGTGGTCAAATTACAGGTTGACATGTGGCACACAAATGGTCCAATTACAGGTCGACACATGGCATGGAAAAGCCAATGAGAGGCCGCCACATGGTGACCTTCCATTGGCCTATATTGGCATGGTTCCTCCCAAAGGTCTAACACAAGCCCCATTACCATCATGAAAATCCATTGTTTCTTAACCACATAGGGGTTAGAATATATTTAAAGTAATGTATTGTATTGAATGGGGTGTAAAAGGGTCCAAGGGCCTAGTCGTCGACCCCTAGTTTAAGGTCATGTGATATTACATGTAACCAATCCTATGCTGGGGGAATAACAATTCAACCAACATATATGTGTATAGTATATAATTTAAAACTATATAACAATTAAATATATGCCAACATACTATTTATACCATATGACAAAAGAAACCCGTAACCACTGAGAGTCAATGGGGTTTGATCCCTTGACCTATCAATGTTTCATCAAAACCTACACAGGAGATCTAGCTAAAGAAAATACAAACAAATCTTATCAAGAAAAGGTTGAGAGATTCAATATGGAAGAATGAGAAAATATATTCACACTACTCCAATGATGATCATTGTGATCATTGTGATACAATGAATGTGTGGAATACACTCATATATAGGAAAGAACATTCCATAATTAAGAAAAGAAATCAAGCAATGAACTTTCCTTAAGAATTCATGTATGCATAATAGTGATGGTATAAATAGAAATTATAAAATAGAATTAGTCAATTAACTCCCATTGAACTAGTGTGTCGAAAATAGAAATTTCTCCAGCACCCCCCTAAACATCACTATGGAGAAAACAATCAGTCATGACTATTGGGCCATATTAGGTACTCATGTACAATGAAAATAATGAACACTGAATAAAAATGAGGAAAGAGGGAAAACCACATGTGAACAACCCCCCTCGCAAAAGATAATGCATCAAAAGAAGAAAAGGAAGCTGCTAGGAAACTGTGTTCTTCACTGCAAGATGATCCTGCAAAGTTTGAAAATTTAGCTCACTAAAAGTATTCAAGATGTAGAAATATTTATGTATCTGGTGAATTCCTTTGTAAACCTATCTAGCATTGTATCTCTTGATCTTGTGGACCCATCTACAGCTAAAAATATTCCTTTATCATGGAAGTGGAACTAGATCCCAAGTCTGATTCTTTAGGAGTGAGTCATACTTCCCTTGCATGGTTTCTTCCCATAATGGATCAACCAAAACCTTACTATAGGTATGTGGATCTGAATATTGAACCATATAGTAATGCATAGGCATCGTAGTTCCAGAAGCTGAAAGTACATGAGAGGGCTCCTCTTACTGATATCGATTCCTCCTCGAATCCAATGGATTCCTTTCAAGGACACATGCCGCATGAAGTGTGAACTATTCTCTCTTGGGAATCTGTTGAAGCTTCGGCCCTAGCTTCTTATCTAGCTGTAGTAATTTCTTATTTCCATGTACATAATCTGAGTGTATGGAATCATCTCTGATGTATGGAACTGATGGAAGCACAAGAGTATCTTCATGTTTCACTGGATGTGCAAGAAAAGTACTCTCCTTATGTGTAAGTAGAAAAGAGGATTCATCATCAACAAAATTAGTGAATTTATACAAACTTGATTTGTGATCCACCTCACCAATTGCAATAATGGAATTGTCATGCATATCAAGTACAAAAACTAAATCTGATGTAAATGAAACCTTTTTAATTTTTTGAGTGATCTAATAAACTGAGAGCAGATTCATAGAAAGATTTTGAACATGTAAAAAATTATCAAAAATTCCATTAGGGAGTTCCACTCTTCCCTCTTCTGATATTGTTACTGAAGTATCATCCCCCATGAGAATAGGGGGTCTTGTGCATAAACTCAATGTTGGAGAAATTTGTATTTTCGGCACACTAGTTCAGTGGGAGTTAACTGACTAGTTCTATTTTAGACTTTCTAAGATTCTTATACCATCACTATTATGCATGCATTCCTAATTATAGGATGACATTTCCTATATGAGTGAATATCACTCTCCTTGAATAGATCATAATATACATTGATTCTCATTCTTCATATTGTATCTCTCTTCCTTTTATTGATAATCTTTGTTTGTGTATGATTTAGCTAGGTCTCATGTGCAGGTTTCCATGAAACACTGACATGGTATCGGAGCTGAGTTGCTTGGAGCAACCCAAACAAGCCAGAGAAAAGTGAAAGAGCATTGAGTAAGCCTATTTAGCACCATCATCACAACCTATCCCTATCGAAGAGTGCAACATTTGGAATCGTCACAACCTATTCCTATCAAAGGGTGCGATGATATAACTCACACTTGAAAGAAAAAATATCCTCGTGAATCATCGCAGCCTATACACAGTTTAGGGTGCGACATCATCATAGTATAATCTTCATCTAGGGTGCGACGATTTCATTTTTCACAATTGTCGCACTTTATCCTTCTCTAGGGTGCGACGATTCAACATCTTGCATTGTATCCTTCTTTAGGGTGCGATGATTCGATTGCCCTCCAGAAAATTGGTTTTCTGCAGTAAAATAGACATATCTCAATCTGTGATCTGGGTTGGGCTGAAATTTTGACCAAAGAATTATAACATAGGGATGATCATGCTCACTAAAAATATCCAAAACCCACATCATATTTTAGGATATATAGTTTTTTTTATCATATCTATAACTGCCATAGAACCCTCTATCATATCTCAGAATCCACGATCTTGGTTTTCATGATCTTTTCAGAATCAATAGAAAGGATGGAGATGATGCAACTTCTTCAATAAATTCTAGTGATAATACTCACACCATACAATTATTTTGAATGGAATCCGAAGGATGCATTCCAACTCAAAAGAAAAGGACTGTATAATTTGACGATGGTGACAGAAACAAAACCTACATCAGCACTTGAGAAGACCAGATGAGCGAATCGTAAGGATGAGGCCACATGAATACTTCTTGAGTTAATATCCATTGATTTATGGTTTCATGTTGTTTCATGCAAGAATCCAAATGAGATCTATACCACCTTGGAAGGACTCTTTGGAAAGAAGGATGAGATGCGAGGCCATATGATTGAGGTAGAGTTGAATACCTTAGACCCCAATTTTTTTTATAATATACATGATTTCTTTACTAAATATAAGCCTTTGATATTGATCTTGGATGAATGTGGTATTGAAAATTCTACACAAGAGAAACAACTTATTCTAACAATCTTGGCCAAGCTAGGATCAAAATACGTTGTATATTTCTCCAATTTCCATTTTGGCAGATGTCTTTTGGGAGAAAATTGGAAAATGCCTACGATGGATCTGTTCATTGAGTCTCTCACATAAGAGCAAACAAAAATCATACATATGGGCCTTATAAGACATCCCAAAGCACATGCACTCACCATGCATGATGGAAAAGGGTCATCCAATCATAAATCAAAGAAGAAACAAAAGGGGCTATTACATCCAGAGTCAAAGAAGGAGGGATGTTCCAAACCCTTCAAGGATTCTTCAGGTTCCAAAGATTCTTCAAATTTCAAAGGGAAGAAGAAGAAGGGAAAGCAGTGCACATATTGCAATAAATTGAATCATGAAGAATCCATATGCATGAAGAAGTAGATTAATCTTATGTCATAGGTACTTCAGAAGAATAACCTTGGAGACTTCATTCCTGAAGGAGACAAGAAGAAGAAGGAAGAAGATCATGTGCCTAAGAAAGGTAATCATCATGATCTGGTTCAATTAATTCCTTATCTGATTCATGGATTATAGATTCTAGTGCATTCCATCATATGGCAGCTAAAGAGGAAGTTTTTATTTCTTTGATTTCATGCTTTGGACCTCCTATTCTCATGGGGGATGATACTCCAATAACAGTTGTAGGAGAGGGAAGAGTGGAACTCCCTAATGGAAGTTTTGAGAATGTTTTACATGTTCCAAATCTTTCTATAAATATTCTCTCAGTTTATCATATCACTCAAACAAGTAAAAGGGTTGAATTTACATCTGGTTCAGTTACTCTACTTGACATGCATGATAGTTCCATTATTATAGTCAGTGAGGTAGATCACAAATCACGGTTGTACAAGTTCACTAAGTTTACTGACTATGACTCCTCTTTGCTACTTACGGATGCTAATGATAGTAGTAGAGTATGGCATGAGAGATTCGATCATTTATACTTTAGGTACATGAAACGAATTTCCCAGCAAGGAATGGTCAAAGGCTTGCCAGGCATTCAATTTCTTGAAATGGTTTGCGAAGGATGCATTATTAGAAAGCATCCTGAAGAGAAGTTTGAAAAGGGGAAGGTAAGGAGAGCCTCCTCTTCCTTGGAGCTTGTTCATAGTGATCTCATGGGTCGATTTCCACATCTATCCATCAACAAATCAAGGTATGTTCTTACATTTATTGATGATTACTTATGCTATACTTGGGTTTATTTTCTCAGACAGAATTATGAAGTTTTTGATCATCTCAAATAATTCAAAGATCTAGTAGAGACACAAAATGGAAAGAAAATAAAGATCCTACCTACAGAAAATGGGGGGGACTATCAAAAAATATGTTCAGAATCTTTTTCGTGAAGCTAGTATCCAGTTATAGCACACAGTTCCTTACACTCCACAACATAATGGAGTTGTTGAAAGGAAGAATAGGTCTCTCAAGGAGATGACCATTTGCATGTTGCATGCAAGATAATTTCCTTCCAAGCTTTGGGCTGAGGCACTTAACTATGATGGTTACATACAGAACATAGCACCTCACAGATCTCTTGAGGATAGGAAACCTTTTGAGGCTTGGATAGGTGATGAAATAGATGTCACACACTTTTACATCCTTAGATCTAGAGCATGGGCCCATATTCCTTCTGAAAAGAGGAAATCCTTAGATACATAGAGAAAACCTTGGATCTTTGTGGGATATACAGATGATGTGAATGGGCACATATTGATTGATCCCTCTACTGACCAACTCATCATTGAGCATAGTGTTCAGTTTAAGGAGAGTCCTTTGCATGCACCTCCATTGCAACATGGAGAGACTCTTGTGCTTCCATTATTTCCAGACATTAGAGATGATGATTCGACACACTTAGATGATACATATTCAAACACATATTCAGAGGATTATGTACATGCAGATGAGCAGGTAGTACAACCAAATGAATATCCAACATCAAATCTTCAGCAAATGCCCAAGTGGGCACAATCGACACTTCAGGAAACAGGGAACCTTGCAGGGGATCCATTGGATTTAAGGAGGACTCGATCTCAGCATGTGGATCCTTCTCATGTACTTTTATCTTCTAAACTAGCAATTCCCTTGCATTTTTATATGGTTCAATATTATGATCCACGTATCTACAGTGAGGCTATTAGCAATCCACTATGGGAAGCATCCATTCATGAGGAGCATGAATCTCTCCTAGAGAATCATACTTGGGATCTGGTTCCACTTCCAGTAGGGAGGAGACTTGTCAGATGCAAATGGGTCTATAGGACCAAGAGATAAGAAAATGGCCATCTGAGCAAGTACAAGGCCATATTAGTTGCAAAAGATTTTAGCAGATTCATGGGTTATATTATGATGAGATCTTTGCTCCTGTAGAAAATATGGACTCCATTCGCTTGGCTCTAGCCATTGCAACAACCAAAAGATGGGAAGTTCATCAGATGGATGTGAATAATGTTTTTCTTCATGGTTCATAGCAGATCTACATGGAGTAGCCGCAGGGGCTCATTAAGAACTTATCTTTAGTATGCATATTAAAGAATTCTCTCTATGGCCTCAAGAAGACACTGTTGGAACAGGGGCAGACCCAGGGTTCAATGCTTCAAAAACATACCAAAAAAACCCTAACTACCGACCCTTTCAACAACACCTGCGAAGTAGATGAAGTCTCACCTGAGGTAGAAGTAGGGGGGCTTGTAGGACTCAAGTGTATACAACCAGGTAGGGACACAGATATGTGATTACAATAATCAACAGAACACTTAGACAACATTATGCATTAGTCCTTGAATCTCATTCACATCACAGACTAAACCATTAGTACAGATCAACAAAATAACATTAAATATCATGTACTTTCAACTACTTAGCACATAGCTTTAAATCAGATCTAACATTTATTTGCTATCAATAGAGGACTAAACATCCATCTATCTATCTAGCATATACCAACATCAACACACTAACAAATAAAAAACATAGATAACATCCACAACATCATGCAAAGAACATCGAACACATAATATACGTGGTTCAACCTAGTGTGGGGTTATGTCTACCAACTTCTTCTTATTATTTATTATTCTCCAATATTCTTACATTCCTATGATCCTATGCACAAACCCATAGAGCCAACTTCACACTGGATAGGAGATCTACGCATAACACACCATATCCTCCTTCCCAAAATCAGGTCAAGGCACAAAGCCAACTCCTTATTAACACAAATCCTTACACAGTCTGTCTACACAAAGCACTTACAACTTCTTGCACTAAGCCAACATCAACCTATTATGCACATAGCCACTAGTAGTCATGTACTAAGCCAATTACAAGTAGTCATTCTTACATCTCTTAGCTACATATTTATACATGTACAAAGAGGCCTAAACATGGGTAAACCCATGGGCCATCATCCCATAAGCCATTACATAAACCCTAGTAAACCCTTGCTAGGTCTGCAAGCCCGCAAAAGAAGCAATATCCTACGATCTCAGCTCCGCCTGGGCACTCCATCTTCGACCAGCCTCTCGAAGTCCCAAAAGTGGTCAAACATGACCAATGTTTCCTCAAAACTTGGTCGAAGGCCAACAGCCCCCCAACACTCACCGGTGACTCGTCTTGAGTCATGCATATCTAGGCAATGCTGCTTTGAAGGCCTCGAGATTGTCTTGAGCTGTCTCAACTTGCTGCTTCACCAGAGCTTCCTGATTGGTGAACTCCTGAATTACCTGCTCTGTAACAGGCCCTTCCAGGTGCTATTCCATTGTCATGACCATCTGGTCTAGTTGCGAGCCTTGTCCCTCAATCTATTCAAAACTCATGCAGGCTTTATTATGCACCGACTATAGTCTCTGTGCAGCCTCCATGACTCTACTCTGGATGGAAGTAACCTACTACTAGACTGCGAGTTATTCTTGTGATCTCTTCATTTTCTCAATTGTAGTCAACATCTTCATCTGTGCTTGAACTATCAATGCCTGTTGCTTCACCTTCTATAGTTGTGCTTCCAATGTCCTCAGCTTTGGATTTTCTGCAAGGCATTCATAGGTCTACGCACTTCAATTGCTCAACTTCTTACATTCTAAGGTGAGGGTCATGATCCCTCCAACTGCACTTTTGGCGATTTCTTCTCTCTGATTGAGCACTTCTTATGGTGTGCTCGACACTGCTTGGATATCTATCTCTATTACTTTTGTTTGAATCTATTGAATGGCCTCACCGAGCTACCCCACTTGTATCTTGACTGACTCTGGTTCCTCCTGTGCCAGGCCCGACACAGAGAGAAGTGATTTAGTCACTGCCTCTTTGAACACAGTCTTCCCTATGAGTAGCTGGTCTTTTTCTTTCTGCATCTTTGCAATGTCCTCCTCGTACATAGCCCAAATTTCATCTTTCTCCTTCTGTGCAATTAAAAGTTTCTCTAGGACCTCCTCCTTTTCTTGCTTCAAGGCTTCTATAGCCTTTTCCTTTTCTTCTTGGACTCATTGAATTCGAGACTCTATTGCATATACTAGACTTCTTAATTGGGTGGGCTTATCCCCCAATTCTGCAATCTTGGATGAAGAAGGTACAATAGGTACTACACAGCTTGAATGGATGGCTTGTTGTATCTCTTCCAACTCTTTCTCTATTCTTTCATACATCATCTCCTACTTTTCTCCATGTCTCTACAAGGTATCCTCTAAAGTGTCCTCCAAAACTATGATGATGAGATCGATATCCTCGAATGTGAGCACATTCTTTGACTGAGGTTTATTGGTGCAGGTCTTCTTTCTTGCTGAGGGTTTCCGCGGAGAAACCTTCCTCTTCTTTGATGTTTTGGCCTCGATAAGGGGATCCTTTAGCAATGTAATATTTTTCCTTGCTCTTCTCCTTCTTCCCATCCTTCTTCCTGATTCACTTCATCTCCTCCTCATCCTGCGGGTGAGACAGGCCTACTTTCCTCTGAGGTGCTATCCTCCTCATCAGTTTCGAGGTTCTGCACTTCCTCCTTTTTCTTCTTTTTCTTCATGCTAGTTTTTCCATCATGCTCGACCCGAGTGACCAAGGGACTTTCGATGATGTCGGGGTCGGAAATTTTTGCATCTTCCACTGGAACAAGGAACTCTGCTGGCCATTCTTTGGTGATCTCCTCCATATCTTCATCGACCAACTTATAATAGGACTACAAATCCTCCTTACTTTCATCCCTGCGTGAAGTGATGTAGATAAAGTGTTGATCTGCAAGAAACTTCGCTAGTGGTATATACTGGTGTAGTGTGTTGGGTTTCATTCATGGAAATGCCTCAATAGAATACTTCGACTACTGGTATTAGTCATGGAAGACAATGTTCAACTGCCATTGCTTCAACATGTCATTTGTATACCATAAGGTGGAAAACATTACGACCAATGACTCTGATGGCTCAACTACTGGAAATGTCGCTCCTTCCATCATCTGCCAAGTGACAAAGGTGATAAGTACAAATAACCAACTAAAATGAAACTCATAGCCCTAATCCTGTGCTTCGTGGCATTCCTTTTCCAGCTCATTGACGAGGTAACTTGCCCAGTTCATTTGCATTCCTTCTACACACTTCCCTGCGAGGTCTACTACAAATCCAGTGACTTGTGTCAGACAATTCTTTCTGATGAGCTTGCCAACTATAAGCTGACAAGATAGGCACACTACTCCATCCTGGATGAAGGCTACCTTGTAGCCTCTCTTTACCTTTTATACATCACTATAATCCTCCTTTATGCACTATGCCAGGGAGCGATATGAATTCTTCCCTGGGTAGAACTGTTGAGGGATCGGTCCCTGCATGCTTAGTCTTGTGGTGAGGTGGATTAGCGTAAGATCCATAGTGATGTGCATGTCGAGCCATAGATATACTCTATGATAGAACGACATGAAGATTTTAACATAGGCATTAACCTCCTGATGTCGACCAAAGTGATGGATCTTCATCACATTCAATATTGTTGACTAGGTGAGATCCTTTATCCATGGCTGGAAGACGATGCCTGAATTCTTCCCAGTCGTCTTCATCAGATACCTATGTGGTGCGAGCATCGCATAGTTCTTCTGGTCTCCAAGGTTGAAGTCGTTATTCTTCAAGTCTGGGATCTGTCCTAACTAGGGTCCAATTACGCTTATCCCCTTCAGGATGTATTCAGTGATCAACATATACTCGAAGTTGTGTGGGATACTGTCACGACTAACTGTACCAACCAAAGGCAATATATAATCTGGAAAGACCAACAGGATATGCTTCACGTTAGCTAGACCATCACAGTGCTTGCTTCACTTCTCAGTCATAGTCTGGCTAGAATGACATGCAGTTGAAGGGGATTCTTGCAATCCTTCAGTCGACGATGCCTGTAATCCTACGGACATAACTCTCTCAGCCATGAGACTCATGAGAATCTCCTCCACAAACTTTATAACGTGCTATGTTCTCCCGACATTCACACTCATAATCAAATAAATCGGGTAGGTGAACAGAAAAGCGAGGTAATCAGATGGATGGAGAGATCTAGAAATCACAACGCGATATGCAATTGATTCTCTGCTAGCTCAGATAATCACAAGTGGAAAAAAGTGGTACCGATGCAGCATCCGACGGGTTAAATAAGCAAGTGTTGTAATGGATTCCTCCAATGGGAAGGGATGCATACATCAATGCACATCCATCCGTTATGGAGTGATCTCAACGGTCCAATGGTGGTCTTTCCATCAATAATTGTGTTTCTAGTCATTTTGGGGCATTATTCTAACGGGTGGGGTGCATCCAATGGTCATATAGCTTCGTCGAGTCAAAGTCCCATTCTGTGTGGTTCTACTATTCCGGCGAGGTTCAAATTCAATAGATATGCCTCTTGCAATTTTTTTTCCAGAGCCTCCTGTATTTTTTCTAGCTTGGTTTTCTTCTTACTGAGTTTCCTTACCTTCTTTCCTGTGATCTGAGTCTCTAGATTGTTCTTTCCATTCTTATTCTTATCTTTTCGTAGCATAGTGGCTTCGCGTTGCTAATGTTCTCTCAAAGGTTTCAAGGGTAATACCTTTTTTCTTACTAGGTCCTGGGTCGACATACTTTCTTCTTGCATGGATAGGTCCTTCAAACCTTCTTGCGCTCTTTCAACTTTGACAACTACTTCCCTTTCCATCTATTGCTTCGACTTATCTTCTTGTTCTTCTATTAATCGCTCTATTATTCTAACTATGAGATCCCTTGGTTATTTCTTTTTATGTTATGTAGCTTCCTCCTCTGCTTTCCTTCTAATCTGATCCTTCTCAATCCAAATCTTTCCTAACAAAAGTGGAAAAGGGGTGTTGTTCTCAATAAACTTAATGACTTCAATTTCTTCTTTAGTCGATGTTTCATGAGAAATCATAGGTATAATAGTAACTCTTCCACATAGGATTATCATATTTCCTTTAAACAAGCCTATCCTTCCCAATGAAGGTATCATAGCAGGCTTTCCCAAAATTTCCTAAGTGCTTTCTGGCATAATATTCACGTTTGTTTCCTATTTCTTCATCCAATACACAGTCTGTGTCGAAGTCTTCTATTCTTGTAACTATATATTGTTTTTCTTTCAAGATCTCTGGTAAATTGGTGTCCCTGTGATCATCCATTACTTATTTTAATTATACTAACATAGTCTCTTACTCTTTTTCTTTATGATTTTCTAACATATCCTTAGTCCTTTGAACTTATTTATAGTTTTCTTGCCACATATTCATCTTTTCAACTTTAGCAATCATCCTTGGGCAATCCTCAACCTCATGACCAATAGCTTTACAACAAAGACAAATAGGACCTGTACTAGGGCATTCCTTAGAAAGATGTCCTAGTCTTCTGCAATTATAACACAATGTTAATCCTCTCCTTCTTTTAAATGATCCCCAACCTCTCTTGGATTGCACACTGGGATCATAGTGATGGACCTGTAATCTGCAAAAATTCTTTTTAGGTTCCTGAATCCACTTATTTGTCCAAAAATTATTTCTATGCATAGGAATAACATATTTCTCTTTATTTCTATCAAATGTATTCAGATCAACTCTTTGTTCTAACTGTGCCCTAGATTTCAGATTAGGACAAAATCTATCAAACATACCTAGATTCATGCTTTCGAAGCAAAATTTTCCACTTATCTTACCTTTACTAGTGAAAAAATATTTAAGATCTTACCTCTTTTCTTCAGATATGGTTTCTTTCTTAGCATAGAGATTCACAAGTTAAGTAGAATACTGTGCACTACAACAATAGATCTATGCATAGATCTTTTTATTTTCTTCAGTTCCCAACAATCACAGTTTCAAGTCCGGACAACAGAACCATTTGTTGGCACAAGGGAAGACCCAGGGTTCAATGCACCAACAAAACCCTAACTACCAACCCTTTCGACAACACCTACGAAGGAGATGAAGTCTCACCCGAGTTAGAGGTAGGGGGGTTGCAAGACTCAGGTGTCCACAACCAGGCAGGGACACAGATTTTTGATTACAATACTTAATAGAACACTTAGACAACAATATGCATTAGTCCTTGAATCTCATTCACATCGTAGACTAAACCCTTATTACAGATTGACGGAATAACATTAAAGATCAAGTACTTTCAACTACTTGGCACATAGATTTAAATCAGATCTAACATTCATTTACCATCAATAGAGCACTAAGCATACATCTATCTATATAGCATATACCAAGATCAACACACTAACAACTAAACAACATAGATAACATCCAAAACATCGCACAAAGCACATCGAACACAGGATATATGTGGTTCACCCCAGTGTGGGGATATGCCCACCAACTTTTTCTTCTTCTTTATTATTCTCCAATCTTCTTACATTCCTCTGCTCCTATACAGAAAGCCACAAAGCCAACTTTGCACTAGACAAGAGATCTACACGCAGCACGCCGGATCCTCCTTCCCAAAATCAGGTCAAGGCACAAAGACAACTCCTTATTAGCACAAAGCCTTACACAATTTTTCTATACAAATCACTTACAACTTATTTCACTAAGCCAACAACAACCTATTATGCACATAGCCACTAGTAGTCATGCACTAAGCCAATTACAAATAATTGTTCTTACATCTCTTAGCTACTTATTTATACATTTACAAAGAAGCCTAAAAATGGGTAAACCCATGGGCCAACATCCCATAACCCATTACATAAACCCTAATAAACCCTTGATGGGTCCACAATCCCACAAAACAAGCAATATCCTACGATCTCAGCTCCGCTTGGGCGCTCCATCTTCGACTAGCCTGTCATAGTCCCAAAATTGGTCAAACACGACCAATGTTTCCGCAAAACTTGGTTGAGGGCCAATAGGCACCTAGAGCATGGTATGAAAAGATGGATTCTTACTTGCTTTCAGATGAATTTGTTAGATGTAAATCTGATTCCAATGTGTACATGCTGAGTACTACTGACTCTCTGATGATTCCATTACTCTACGTTGATGATCTTTTGATCACTGGTAGCTCTGCTTGAGCCATTTCTTTGGTCAAAGACATTTTTCATGATAGGTTCTCTATAACGGACATGGGTCCACTACACTTTTTTCTTGGTCTTTAGATTATTCAGGATGATTCCAACATCAAACTTTCTTAGGCTAAGTATGTCAGGGATCTTTTGGATATATTCTGCATGACACACTATAAGTATGCACCTACACCCTTTTTATCTGGGATCAGACTTGAGGATGGTTGGGATACACCATTAGTGGACAACATTTTGTATCGAAAATTGGTGGGGAGTCTTATGTATCTCACCCACACCTGTCTAGACATCTCATATGCAGTAGGAGTAGTTTCCAGATACATGCAGGAACCCCATGATATGCACTGGAAGGCTTCCAAGTGCATCCTTAGATATGTGCAAGGAACCATGAGTTATAGGATTCACTATGCAGCTAGTTTTGCATTAGATATCATAGGATTCATAGATTCAGATTGGGATGGTGATAGAAAATATCACAAGTCCACGTTCGGGTACACTCATGGTTTAGGGCCAGGCCCAATTTTCTGTTCAAGTAAGAAGCAATCAACCATTGATTTATCGTCCGCAGAGGCCAAGTACAAAGGAGTACTCGACTATGTCAATTAGACACTTTGGCTTTAGCACTTCCTTACTGATCTTAGTATCCAGTTTCACTGTCTGACTATCATATGGTGTGACAATCAGAGTACACTGAGATTTTGCAGAGATCCAGTACAATGACAATGAACCAAATACATTGAGGTCTACATGCATTTTATCATAGATTTAGTACATGACAGTATCATTGAATTGAATTTATTTCCTTCCTCTTAATAGACTTCTGACATATTCACCAAGAATTCATTGAGCATAAGTTGCATACTTTGCGGGATCATCTTGTAGTGAAGAACACAATTTCCTAGTAACTGCCTTTTCTTCTTTTGATACATTGTCTTTTGAGGGGGGTTTTGTTCCCACGTGATTTTCCCTCTTTCCTCACTTTTATTCAATGTTCATTAGTTGCATTGTACATGAGTACCTAATATGGCCTAGTAGTCGGGACTAATTTTTTACTCCATAGTGATGTTCAGTGGGGGTTTTGGAGAAATTTCTATTTTCGGCACACTAGTTCAGTGGGAGTTAACTGACTAGTTATATTTTAGACTTTCTAATCTTAGACCATCACTATCATGCATGCATTCCTAATTATAGGATATCATTTCCTATATGAGTGAATATCACTCTCTCATTGAACATATCATAATATACATTGATTCTCATTCTTTATATTGTATCTCTCTTCCTTTTCTTGATAAACTTTGTTTGTGTATCCTTTAGCTAGGTCTCTTGTGCAGGTTTCCATAAAACACTAACACTCAAATAAGTGAAAAATTCCTCTTTCATTTCCATATGATGTGAGGTGCCATAATTTATAATCCATGAATAATATGAGGAATTAATTCCAACAAGAGCATGATAATTACCTTTCTTAGGAGCCATATCTTCTTCCTTCTTCTTCTTGGCACCTACTGGAATGAATTTTCCAAGGTTGTTATGATGAAGTACCTGTGCCATAAGATCGATTTTCTTCTTCATGCATGTGAATTCTTCATGATTTGGTTTCTTACAGTAAGTGCACTGCTTTCCCTTCTTCTTCCTGGAATCTGAAGAGTCTTTGGAACCTGAAGAATCGTTGAAGGGTTTAGAATATACCTCATTCTCATTATGTTTCTCCTTTCCATTTTGTTTGGATGATCCTTTTTCATCATGCATGTTGTGTGCATGTTTTTTGGGATCCTTGATTAGTCCCATTTGAATGAGTTTTTCATGCTCATGTGTGAGCAAATCAATGAATTGATCCATGGTAGGAATCTTCCAATTTGTTCCCATGAGATATCTACCATAATGTAAAGTGGAAACATAAACAACATATTATGGTCCTAGCTTAACCAAGATTATTAGAATAAGTTGGACCACTTGTTTAGATTCATCAATACCAAAAGATTTCAAGCTCATTATCAAAGATTTAAACTTGGTAAAGAAATCATGTATATTATCAAAACTTTTAGGATCTGAGGTATTCAAATATACCTCAAGCATATGACCTCTCCTCTAATCCTTCTTTCCAAAGAAAATTTCCAAGGTGGTCCAGATGGAGTTTGGAGTCTTTCATGTGGCAACATGAAACCATAAATCAGTTGAAATCAATTCAAGAATAAGTCGTGTGGTCTCATCCTTTCAGTTCATTTTGGTCTTCTCAATTACTGATGTAGGTCATGCTTATGTCCCAATCATCAATTTGTACAGTCATTTCCTTTTGAGTTGGAATTCTTCCTTTGGATTCCATTCAAAATACTTGTATGGTGTGAGGATTAGCTCCAAGTTTGACTATAGAATTGGTGTTGTATCCATCTCTACCACTGCTTCTGAGAAACCCTAAAAATTTACTCTCAATCTGTAAGTAAAAAAATGAGAAAACACTATAGAAAGGGCACATCAATTGGAAAATTTATATCAGTGTTAAGAGGTGATATTTCAACTTCCTTTATGACAGAACACTAAGGAATTTCTCAAAATGGTTGAAAACCCACTTGCAGAATGGGTTTATTTACTTCTCACGCATTGTTCCTCATAAAGTTAATATTTTTGGAGAAATCATTTCAAAAAGAGGGCACTTTAAGAGGTGGTCTCTCCTTTCATTAAGACAAAGAGTGGCTAGTGCCCTTATGGTCACCCTCTTCTAGTGTCTATGGTGTGACCTTGCCAGAAGGTGGTCACACTCAACCTTTTTAGAGGTGGTCACACCTTCCCTTGAGACATAGAGTGACTAGGTCCTAGTGGTCTCCCTCTGCTAGTGTATGGGGAGTGACTGGTCACCCTCTGCTAGTGGATGAGGTGCGACTGCTCCAGAATTGAAAAAAATTGTAAGTCTAGGTGCGACTGGTTGCTCCTTTCGACTAGGAGACTGGGAGATCATCTGTTTTTACACATATTTTGCTCGTTGAAAATCTGATTTTCCTTGCTCTCTGGCTTGTATGGCTTGATCCAAGCATTGTAGCTCTGATACCATGTCAATGTTTCATCGAAACCTACACAGAAGATCTAAATAAAACAAATAAAAACAAATCTTATCAAGAAAAGGATGAGAGATTCAATATGGAAGAATGAGAAATTATATTCACACTACTCAAATGATCTAATCAATGATGATCATTGTGATCATTGTGATACAATGAATGAGTGGAATACACTCATATATAGGAAAGAGAATTTCATAATTAAGAAAAACAATCAAGCAGTTAGCTTTCCTTGGAAATGCATGTATGCATAGTAGTGGTCTAAAGAGAAAGTTTAAAATAGAACTAGTCAGTTAACTCCCACTGAACCAATGTGTCGAAAATAGAAACTTCACCAGCACAACCTAGGTAATATGCTAGCAGTTTAACCACTAAATCACAGGTACCCATTTGTTATGATATTTCACTATTTTTAGAATTAAGGTTCTCAGTAATTTGGATGGAGGTTTGGAGGCCCAAGCCTACATATTGGGTGCGGATCCCAATGTGCACACAGTCCAAGGTATGCATGGATTCCCAAGTATACATGGATCTTGAGGTGGCACAATTTTCAATGCAGGGTATGGATTTTAAAGTCGTATGGTTGTCTCGATTTATGTGCTAAGAATACACTAAATATGTTCTCTTGTAAAGCGTGTCATGATGTATATTGACGGAACATAAGAAACTTTATACTCATTTTTCACGATTTGTCACAGGGATCCTGAATTTTGAGGCCTATTTTTTTATTTGAATTCATTTGTAAAAGTCTTATCTCGAATTTCCATTATTGAGAATTCAACACATTGGTTTGTGTGTCAAAGAGAGTGTAATTGAGCCATTTCAGAAATTGGTCGACTTTATTGTCAAATTTTTAAAAATTTCACAAGGATTGCAATGATGAAATTATTTCCTTGTTTTAAGTTATGGAACTAAAGAGAGTCCATTAAATGGCTCTATGCAAGAACATGTTGTCATGCATTTTAGTATTTTGAGATGGTTAAAAGCAGTCTTATGGTTTGAAGACAATTCAGAGATGAAGTAATATGGTTATCAATATTGTATAATTTAAGTTCTTTTTTTCTTTTCTATTGTCTCATATCATCATTCAACAAACTAATCATAATTTCATGAGTTTTTGGATAAAGAACACATCATCATAATTTTGCAAACCACCTCAATACGATTAGTAAATTTATTCTAGATCAAGTTAGATACTGCATGTATATATGTAAAGAAATAAGTGGTGTCTACGTAATTTTTGGATCAAGTGGTATCCAAGCTAGTTTTGACGTATGTTGCAAGTTGTTGATGTGATGAGATCCAAGAGTTTAGTTAGTGAATATTTTGAAGGATTTTATCAAGAAGGAAAGATTAGTAAATTTCTCATGAAGTTGAGGTTGAAAAAGATTATTAATTGGAAAATCCAAAAGGAGAATTTTGATCTGAGAATGCAGTTGCAACTCTTGAGGAAGAGAAGAAGAGGCTGCAAAATCGACTATTATGTCATGAGGAATTCCATAAGGGTATTTTTCATGAGTTTGAAATAAAGTTAAAAATCAGGAACCAAGTATTGGCATCATCGGTACCAATCATGAACATTGGCATGGTGAGAATGCAAAGTCTCTGATGCAAAATGGACTACCTCTTTGAAAGAGCATGATTGAGAAAGATGACTCTTCATATTATTATTTTTCCCATAAAGATGGAGAATGTTTGAGAGTAGTTGAAGCAAAGAGAAATTCATATGAAGAAGTCCTACATAAACAGTTGGCCTTACCTTCTAATCCAGAGAAAGGTAACAAGTGTAAGGCATCTCCAGAGAAAGATGTGCATGCTAAAGGGGAAGTAATGAAGACTTTTCCCACTGGTGAATGGTCTAGTTATCCATGTGGTTCCTGTGGAACTAGAAACTATGATGTGGAGAAGTGTCGAAGGAGACATTTTGTGCAATTAATGCCATCCAAGAAGAAAACAGATCATTTCTCAAGTCAGAGGAAAAGTAGGAATGATAAGAAGGGATCGTGGAACAAGACACTCTACTCTTATTGTGGTAAGAGTGGACATCAGATTGAGAAGTATTGGACAATTTACCTGCACTTATGTCCAAAGAAGAAAAGAAAAATGTAAAGACACTTGCAATAAGACAAGAAACAACTCCAGATGAAGTTAATGGTTATACTGAAAGGATTGGGAAATAATACTTCCTGATGGATGGTCTTGGAAAAGTCATATATGAAGACATTGAAGAATGGTTAGTGGATACTGGCTCATCTCGCCACATGACTGGGATGAGATCAATATTTTTTACTTTCTTAGATTCTGACACATATTTCTATGTGGGATCTGGAACCAACACCAAACAAGCAATAAGAGGGTATGGATATGTAATATTATAGCTCGAGTTGGGAGGATTTTGGGGAATAGAACATATCTTGTATGTTCAAGACATAAAGGTAAACTTACTCTCAGTTGCAACATTTGAGGATGAAGGCTATGCAGTCACATTCCAGAATGGCTAGGTACTTGTGTATTCAAGGGAAGTTGCTCTAGACACAACAATAAACATAGTTACCAACTTAAAAAGAACTCTACAAAGTTCTCATTTTTGGGGGAGTAACATTTTTTACCTCATTTAAAAAAAATGGTGCTATCGATGGCACCCCCTCCCTTTTTAAGTGGATTTTTGATATTTTAAATTTTCTGATCCATAGTATATCCACTTTGTTTTTTTAAATGTTTATTTTTTCATCTATTTTCAATTTATTTTTTTATTTTTTTTCAACGATGTTTTTAATCATTTTTCCATGCTTCTTTCAATCTTAAAAATGTTTTTTACCATTTTTTTTTTTTGAAATTAATAGTTTTCATATAAATGTGTCTCAATTAATTTATGGTTCCATACTTTTAAAATATAATGAAAAACATCATTTTTAACACAATGCTTAACTTTACAAAATATAATTGTAGTTAAATAACACAT
>ML780189.1:931781-966760 GCA_009831015.1 Picea engelmannii | reverse complement strand
ATATATTCTTTTTTTTTTTAATTAAAAAAATGAATTTTTTTTAATATAAAGTTTGAAGTTAGGGATTTTTAGTGTTTTTTGAATATTTTTTGGGATTTTGTCTTTTTTAAGCTTTTTTCACTGTTTTTTATTTTTATTTTTTCTAAACATTTCGAGACTTTTTACATAAATTTTTTTTACAATTTTTTTTTAAATTATTGTTTTCCATAGATATTTTAATTTTTTTCATTTATTTCAACTTTTTTTTTCCATTTTTTTTATTGTGTGTTATTTTTTTTTGTTTTTGTTTTTAATTTGGTTTTTGAATAAAAAAATTTAAGTGTGTTTTCTTCTTCATTTAAAAAAAAATTGTTGTCAAGGACACAATTTCAATTAGGTCGTAATTAGCTATAATTTTAATGTTTCGATTTTTTTTTTGCATTAGGTAGAATCACTTTTTTTTATTTAGGTGTTGATCTCAAGGTTTTCCTGAGCTATTGTATGTGTTTTGAAGGCCATGCTTGAAAAATGTTGTAATTTTGACCCAATTAGAAAAAATGGTGCTACCGGTAGCAGGACTTTTTGATTTGGGGGTTGATTTTCATGTCTTTTATGAAAAAATATGGGTTTTAAGGGCTAGAGTTCTCGTTTTGAGGTCATTGTTCTCATTAAATTGGTAACTTTGTTAATAGTACTTGGTATTCACAAGGAGAGGTTATATAGGTTACTGGGAAGACCTATAGTTTAGTCTAATGGTTATTTGGAATTAAAATCATATTCAACATAAGATTCAATGTCAGAATCAACATTAACGTCAAAGGCATTGCCAGAGGTCGAAAGCTATGAGACTCCCTCCAATAGAATGGGAAGAATAAGTCCATAAAGTAAACAATATTTGAAATTTTGTAAATATGTATATTTGTAAATGTAATATGCACATGTGTATATCTCCTAAAGTCTATTAGAAGGCTTGTAAGCCACTCATTGTAAATTATAAGAGTGAGAGGGACTTTGTAAAATTTTTGTATTTCCACCTTATATGAGTGAGAGGGATTTTGTAAGAGAGTTTCTATATTGCCACCATATATGATGTTGAGAGAGAGAGGAATATTGTTAGAGAGATTTCTATATAGCCACCTTTACATATTGTTTTAGAGTGAGATGGATCTCGTTAGAGATATTTCTAGATAGCCACATATACATATATTGTTCTAGAGTGAGAGGAATCTCGTTATAAATATTTCTAAACCTTTAGAAAACAATATAGAAAATTGTATTGTGTTGTAATCAGCTAAAGGGATACATATGGATCGAATTGTGTAAGACAACATTCTTGATTATGAAGAACCGAAAGTGAAGGAATAGAAGGATGTAGGTAGTTGGAACATGGAGATCAATAGAAAAAAGAGCATCGAAGTAATGCACAACTTTCTAGAGTTGGTAAAGGAGAAATAATTATCTTGAAAAATAAGAGGCATAAATGTGCATACTATAAGCATATTTTAAAAATACTTTGTCATTTTTTTGTGGATGTATACCTTGAACAAAAGCAAGCAAGGAAGGTACATATGATAACAAGACAAGTAGAGTTGTTCTTCAAGGAAGGGGAGACAATGGACAGAGTATTCATTCAAGGACTCCTACAGATACATCAATAGTACAAGAACACAGAGTCCAAATGGGTAAGGCATAGATCATCATTCGACTTGGTTTCAAGTTGGTTGAGATGGACTATCTTTATAAATAGAATATGGGAGTGGATGTTGAAATATAGGATATAAGTATTGTAAAGATTCAATGAACAAGACTTTTCTTATTAGGAAATCTATGAGCTAGAACCAGATCTATTAGTGATAGTGTCAGGGGCCGGAGTCATAGCTATATTCCATAGAAACAGATAGGAGTACATTGATATAGTATCTAAGATTGAAGACCCAATATGAAGACTACATTCCAAAATATTCAGCAAGATGGAAAAGTGAATTATCATCACTAAGTTGTTAGAAATTTACACTTTTGGAGGTCCACAAATTTTTTAGTGGGAAGGTGTGGTCTAGGAGAATCTAGAAAAGATCAAAATTTGATATTCTAAAACTCTCTCTAAAATTCCATTAGTGTGTATAGCTCAGCGATAGCTTTCCAATGGTGCAAATTTTACCTTGAACGGAGTTCATATGAAAAAGTTATGAGCGTTCAAAGTTTCAGTCAAACCATATCAAAAGTCAAATTCCACATGGGAAAAAAGGGCAACACGTGGCACATGATTGTTAGCAGATGACTGGGTAAGTTACAGTCCAAGTGTTTTAATTATAGGTTGACAAGTGGCACAGAAGTGGTCAAATTATAGGTTGACAAGTGGCGCACAAATTGTCCAATTACAGGTTGACATGTGGCATGGAAAAGACAATGAGAGGTTGCCACATGGTGACCTCCCATTGGTGTATATTGGCATGGTTCATTAAAATTATTTGGGAGTTGACGGTGGTCGAACCCACGACCTCCCAAAGGTCTAACACAAGCCCCATTACCATCACGCCACTCCATTGTTTCTTAACCGTATAGGGGTTACATTATATTTAAAGTAATGTATTGTATTGAATGGGGTGTAAAAGGGGTCAAGGAACTAGCCCTTGACCCCTAGTTTAAGGTCCTGTGATACTACATTTAACCAAGCCTGCGTGGGGGGCATAACAAATTAACCAACATATATGTGTATAGTATATAGTTTAAAACTATATAACAAAGAAATCCACACCATCATACTATTTATACCATATGCCAAAAACAACCCATAACCACCAAGGGTCGGTGGGGTTTGATCCCTCAACCCTAGGGTAATATGCCAGTGGTTTAACCACTACACCATGGGAAATCGTTTGTTATGGGGTTCCACTATATTAGCATTAATTTTCCCAGTAATTCAGATGAAGGTTTGGAGGCCCGATCCTATATATTGGGTGCAGACCCCAATGTGCACATAGTCCGAGGTATCCATGAATTCCTAGGTATACATGGATCTCAAGGTGGAAAAAAATTTCAATGCAAGTACATATTTTGAGGTCATATGGATGTCTCTATTTATGTGCTAAGAAGAGGTTAAATATGTTGTCTCATAAAGCATGTCGTGACATATATTGACGGAACATAGGCAACTTTATACTCATTTTTCATGATTTTTAAAAAGGATCATGAATTTGAGGTCTATTTTGTGATTTGAAGTCATTTGTAAAATTCTTATCTCAAATTTCCATTAATGAGGATTTAACACATTGTTTTGCATGCCAAAGAGGGTGTAATTGATCTAGTTCGGAAATTGGTTGATTTTATAGAAGAAATTCTCAGAAATTCACAAGGATTTCAATGATGAACTTATTTTCTTGTTTGAGTTATGGAATTAAAGAGATTCCTTTAAATGGCTCTATGCAACCACATGTTGTCATGTATTTTGGTATTTTTAGATGGTTAAAGACAATCTTATGGTTTGAAGAGAAGTTATAGATGGATTAATATGGTTATCAATATTGTATAATTTGAGTTATTTTATTTTATACCCTGTCTTCTCATCATTCAACAAATTAATCATCATTTCATGAGTTTTTGGATAAAGAGCACATCATTAGAATTCTGCAAACCACCTCAATACGATCCGTAAATTGATTCTGGATCAAGTTATATATTGCATGTATATATGTAAAGAAATAAGTGGTGTCTAAGGATTTTCAAATCATTTTTTAAGGCACTGGATCATAACATTTGGTATCAAAGCATCAATCCTAGGGATTTTCTTCTTCAAGTGAGTCATCTTAGGATTTTCTTCTTCAAGTGAGTCAATCCAGAGAGTGAATCTTGGAGGTTATTTATAATACATATCAAGGTACCTGAGGTATAAATTTATGGTTCTAGGTCGTTACAAGGTTGGATATATTCCATGGAAGATAGTTTTTTGGCTCATCATGAATGTAGTTTTAAAAGAATCATCTTGGAATTTTCACTATAAATTTTTATCTGAGAGGTTCCAAACAATGAAATTTCATGGAGACTAAGGAGACATATCCTAGTATATGTGGTCCAAATTTCATACTATGTTTCACTATATATATATAGTCCATGGAAGACAAGGCTTGTGACAAATCCTGAAATTAGTTTTGAAAGTGTCATCTTGGTATTTTTAGTGTAACTTTTTTTTGTGAAGTTTCTAAATCTAAAATATTCAGAATCCCGAGGAGACACAATGAATTATAAGGGAATTTAGTTTTTATATTTTGAATCATTATAATTGGTGAGATATATCTCGTGGAAGTTGAGGTTGTTTACTAATCCTGAAATTAGTATGAAATAAGAAATTTTTGTATTTCTGCTATAAATGTTTATCAATGAATGTTCAGACTTTGAAATTTTAAGAAGTTTAAGAAGGCATATCAGAGTACTACATGTCAAAAATTTAGACTCAAAGCTCAGAGATATATCAGGAAAAAGGTCAATCATCCAAACATACTCCAAATTAAGGGTTGAAATGTACATAACTTACAATTGACATAAACTTTGATTGGAATATTTGTTTTTGGTGATCCAAAATTTAAGATAAAGAGGAAAAGGAAGAGAACTGTTATTTTCTCACATGTTTCCAAAGGTTATTCCAAAATATATTTCACCAACTAATCCCCCAGAGAGCTCAACCATTTTTGGAATACTGAGAGGGGGCGGTGAATTCATATGAGAACTTTTATCACTTTTAACCACAATATAAAATCTTCAATAATCGGAGCATATAAACATTAACTTGATTAGTTAAAATTCAACAGTTTATCATCTATGTTTAGTATATTAGTAGTGCATAGTAAAATAATCACATATACACAGTACACCAAAATTTATTTGGAAACCCAATGCGAGAGAAAACCATGGAATTATTTTCTTATATGTCAGAAGAAATACATCCATAGGAAGCACCAACTTCCCAATTTTTCAGCTCCAACTCAACGAAGGATTCAACCCCCTATTTAGAGGTTACAAATTGAAGGAATATCTAAACCCATAATTTTCCGGATCCAATTGGAAGGAGGCTACAACCACACTTCCTTTCCCCATCCAACCACTCTAAAATATAAATGTAGACCAATCTGTCACTACCACATCAACTTGTCACTATCCCTGTCAGTGGACTGATATACCATCACTGTCATTGTCAACTTGTCACCACAACCAGCCACTATCAACCTGTTACCACAACCACTCGCTGTCAACCTATCACAAAAAAATATGATCATGTATCTGACCTGGTGTATGTGATCAAATACTTGCATACCTTCCTCAACTTCAACAACACGATAATAACATCTTCATCAACCTTTAATTCGGTCTCACGTGACTAGTTTTGGATTAGTCAAAAACCCTAACTTCAACAAGAATAATTGTGTACCTGTAATGAATAGAGGTATGAAACTTGTACATAATCTTCCTCAGTATGTCTTCTGAAATTCCTCCAAGTTTCACTCCTTGAATAATTCTTGAAAAGGAGTTATAGAGAAAGTAACATATCTTGTTGAATTATGGTCTATTCTAGAGAGCAAACTTGTACAGCATGACACATGCTCAATATTTGATATATTGTTATGAAAATTGCACAAAAAGAACTATGGCCTATTATATTTCCATTTCAATTGGTCTCACATAATTTTTATGATATATGAATAATGTTGGTGCAAATTTGATCAGACCAGGGTCCTTCTCAGGTTACAAACAAAAAGTACCATGTAGTCTAGAGTGCTGGCATTTTCATCTCCTCAGAACAGAAGAAGTCTCACCTGAAGTTTTGTTGAGACATATAGATAGGGAAGGGTAGGGAGAATGCAAAAGAAGATCCATAGAGCAGTCAAAACTTATTCCTTGTTCTTGCGCAATAGTCATTACTAGATCTGAACCATTTAAATGTAAGAAGTGAACATACTTATGTTGCTAGCAGTGATTAAACACAAAACCATCAAAGAGAACTCATAAACCATAAAGAAATGTTGTAATGCGCAATTAAACATACAAAGACACATCATGTTTAAAATTTTCTCCTTCTTCATATTACCCTTGAGATCTTTCTTTGTTACAGACTCAAACTCACTCAGTAGGGCATATTACAGACTCTTGTTTGTCATCTCTCGACTTTACAATAGATATCAACAACTAATCCTAGAACTTGGGTGAATCTGATCAATATGAGCCAACATGGCCTAACTAACATACAACAACAAAAACCCAACCCTTTTACAATTATATTCAGCCCTATATATAGTTGGGTTGTGTCTTCCTTCTCGGTTTGACTGATTTCTTGTTCTGTTGCAATCGTTTGTTGCTTAGCTGTTGTTGCGTTGACTTCCACAATTTTTTTCGGTTACTCTTTCTCCTAGCCTCTGATGAAGTTTGTGCAACTCATGCTTAGTCAAAAATTGCGCAGTTCCTTCCCAAAAATGAATGTCCCAACAGGCTCCGACCACAATCCTTGACTCATCCTCGAGTCAAGCATTTGGTTCTTTCACATCCTCCAGGAGAAAATGTTGTTTTCCCTTGTCTGACTTTTCTTCTTCTTTGGTCTCTTCTGTTTTTGTATTTTCTTCCTTTACCTCCTCAAACGAAGGGTCCAATTCTGGTACCAACTCTAAATCTCGGTATTTTACTCCGTGAAATCGTTCAACTTTGTCCTGCCATTTCCAGGCGAGGAGTGATGCTTCTGCAAGGAATTGTTGGGTCGTTTATTTGTTTTATTCCTTTCTCTTGGCCACAGCCAACGAGTTCCACTCAGAGTTTGTTTTTGCATTGACCTAATTCATTTTCATGTAGGCTATCTGTATTACCGATTGGAAGTCCCACAACTCTTTCTTGGCTATGGATTGTGCCTCATAGAGTGTATTTAGTTCGTTGTCGACCTGTTGGATTTGGTCGAACTTCTGTTGCTGCTCCATAGGGTCCATTGTGACTGCAACTTCCTTGTTTAGCACCTAAATTTTTGTTCTCACCTCCTCTAAAACCTGATTTCGTCGAGCGATGATGCCCATCTAGTCGTTGAATTCTCTGAAGATTTTAGTGTAGTTCGTGGTGTGTTTGTGCAGTGCTACTCTAGCATTGTTGCCTTGCAATATTATCTTCTGCATTTGATCCTGGAGTTGCTGGGGCTATTGTTATTCTTTTTGGTGGACTTGTTGTAGCTTCGCTTTTATCTACTCGGTGCGGGTAGTGAGTTGTGTCCATGCTCGTTGTAATAGGTCAATTTTTTCCTCTGGCGCACTTACGTCATTGGCCTCGAGTAGTTCGGGTGCGACCTTCCAAATATTTGGTCAGTCTTTTGCAAGTTTTGCCTGCACTTTTCCCAGTTTGTGATGGACTTGGAGTCTATCATGTGATTCATGCATTCTGTATGTGTGATCTCTAATTTTTTCTTTTCTTGCGATCTCTATGGATCTCTCGGCCTCCTGGAGCCTTTTCTCCAACTGGTCCGTAGATGCCATGATTAGGCCAAATAAGTGTGGCACCGGCCACTGTACTAGGTCATCAGGTGAAACAGTTGCATCAGTTAGTACTCACCATTGTAGTGAGAGTCCACTATCTATTGAATGTTCTGAGAGAGTTTCTACCTCGTCCTCTGTTGGTGGTGTGGGTGCGATTCTCAACCTAAGCTCTACTGGTAAAAGAGTCATAACCTATGTTTTGGCTATGCAGAGTTGCATCAATTCCGCACATTGTTTGGGGTTATAGAGAAATTGTTCCATTTGAGCTCGTATGGCTATCATGTTGGTCCCAATCCATCTGGTTGTTATGACAGGTGCACATCTTCTTGAGAATTGTTCATGTGAGCCTTGTTTCCAACTATCAAAAGATAGTTCCGAGTCTTCGTCAGCTCACTATATACTTCTCCAACTTACTGATCCATCAACCGTAGGGTTTATGTAATCGTTTCTTGTCCCTGTTGTTACAGTGCACAACTGTTCTAGGTCTTCTTCCTCCATATTGTTGTTTGTTGGCTCTGTGTACCTGGGTCCTACTTATGGATCCAAAGGTTCAACTACCTTGATTCCCTCAGCTTCAAAAGTCATGGTGTCTTTCTTTAAATCGATTAATGCATAATTGTCATAAGCCCAATCGATGCCAAGTAGCGTAGGGTAGGGGTCCTTGTTTCCCATGATCTCAATGAATTCAAAGTCGACCACTTTTTTTACTCTTGCTACATCGATTTCCATGTTCTCCGGTCTTCCTATGGGAAAAATATAGTATTGGTTTTCCATTCTTATATGAATTGGGGAATATATCAGTCTCGGTTTTCCCAAGGCTTCCCAGGTCTTCTTGGGTAGAATGTTCACATCTGACCTTAGGTCCAACATGACATCCTTAATTTCGAACTCATCTAACTGGGCTACTAGTCAGAATTCTCTTCTGGTTCTTACTTTTCTTCGTTGCACTCTCTGAGTACTTTTCTTATGAAATTTTGCCCTTATTCTTGCTTCTGATGTTTCTTCGTTCCCTAAGATTAGGTAAAGTGTATTGCGCAAATTTTTTGTTAGTTGATCATTCCCTAAAATGTAAGAGAATAATTGAAACCAAAGGTCGACTGTGTTTTGAGGTTTCTCAGGCTATCTTGGTATGACTACAGGGTTTCTGGGTGCAGGGGGTGAAGCAGGGGCTTCCGCCGTCTTGGGGTAACTAGTTGGTTGGGGGGTGTTCTCTTGCATTTCATGACTAGGGATATTTCAGAATACTTCTATGGCATCTTTAAAGAAAAACTTTTTCTTCAGGGGGTCATACCTGTCTCCCTTCGGTGGTGCTTTCTGGATTTGATGTAGAGTATCAACATCAGCTCATGTCTTCACTCCTGGTTGAGTAACGATGTTAAGATTGGGAAATTATGCCTTAGAAATCCTCTTGATCTCTGAGATGATAAGTTTAGTTCCTCTTTGTCGCGGCCTATCTTCCCACTTTGCAATTAACTCTAGGTAGTCTTCAGTTGCATGTCTGTTGGTTTTGTAGTGAGATCACCATGGCGACCTTGGATGAGGACAATCTCTGGCCAAGTGACCTTTCTCATCACAATTATAGCATCTGCTTGGTCCTCTTCCCCTAGTTCTTCCTCCTTTGAAGTCTCCTCCAGCTCCACCTCCTCGACCTCTTCCTGGTCCCTGCGGGTTTTCATTCACCATGAATGTTGTTCAGTCTAGCCTATCCGCGAGAGAATCCAATGCTCTACATTGATTAGTAGTATGTGTGGTGGATGCACAGAATTCACAATGTGTTTTGTTTGGTACTGTCAAATTCTTCTACATGATGGGGCACTGTCTTGGTCCATGCCTGTGAATTCGACAGATCTCACAATATTCCATTGGTGGTGTTGCTTGTCCTTCTGGGAAAGCATGATATGGGGTGGGGTGATGGAATGGTGAGTTCATTGATACTTGTGAAAAACCTCATGTAGGTCCTGCTAGGGGTACCATCAAATTCTAAGGAGTTCCTAGTCCCCTCATTCGCGGACATTCGGTCGCCAAATGACCTTTCGTATAGCATCTCATGCACCAAACCTGTGGTCATCCTAGTCTAGGTATCATCAGCTCCTGAATCTTTTCTGTAAGTGTCGATATCTGCCCTTGTAGTTGCGCCAGATTTTCTTCTACTGGAGGTCTGGTTACTTTTAGGTTCTTGGGGTATCCCGCCATGGATTCAATCTTCATTGATTTTTCCAAGGCATCTACCAATGTGGCTATCCTCTGTTGCGTTAGCGGAATCCGAGTAAGAGGAAGAAACCCTTGAATGTACCATTCCCTTTGATATTCTTCATGGATTGGATGTGCCAACATCCCTATGGAATCTTTAAACTTCTAGTTATACTCCCAGGCCGATTCACCTTCCCTCTATTGAATTTCGTACAACTCAAACAGAGCCTGTTGTTTTGACTGAGGCAGTTTGAATTCTACTATGAACCTTGTTCATACTTGGTCAAGTGTGAACGCTTGACCTTGCATCCTTGGCACTCCTGGTTCAATGATCTTCATGTACCACCAAAAAATCCAGAGTCCCTCAACCAACTTATTCAAATCCAGAGTCCCTCTGGATGTCCAAATGGCTTCGCACAAGAACTAGTGTTGCTCAACGTCTTCATCTCCCTTACCCCAAAATTCTAGGTATCTAGAGATCACACCTCTCGTATGTCTGGTCATTGTTGAACTTGTTTTTCCTATCAATATGAATCCTAATGGTTCTACTTGCGATTTAACAAGGGATCCCAATATCCTCCCTGCACTTGCACTTCCTGGTTGTGACTGACTAAGTGATTGTACTGGAACAAAATGAGAAGGTAGTATCAAACTTACTGCTTGTATAGAAGGCACTTGGGGTATGGGTGATTTGGGGTAGTTTTATTTGATTTGGGGAGTCTCGTTAGCTTCCACTGGGATGATCTCTTCAGTCGAATTCATGATTTCTCTTGTTATCGGGGCTGAATCTTCTCTTTCTCCTCCAAGATTCATGTCGACTTCGTCCTCTCTCACCTCCACACTTTATCCTTCTTGTCCCTCTCCCTTGGGACTTCTTGCTCTCTTTGATTCTCTCTTGTTCAATCTTTGACTGGATAGTTGTTCCTGTCTTCTCATCCTTTGCAGTTCTTCCATCTGTCTTTCCTCTACTTCTCCTGATCCTCCTTATTTCCTCAACTTTTTAGATTGTCTTGCGGCTTTCTTGATCTTCCCGTGCCACCACTTCTCAACTATGGCAGCTCTCTTCAAGGCTCGTTCATCTCTTGATTCCATTTCTTGTTGTTTTTCCCCCATTTTTCAAAGAACCCTTTCCCCTTCTCATGCCATGGCCCTCACCCCATCTCGCCCTACCCCAAGTGAGGGTGTTTACGCTGCCATATCGGTTGGGGACATAATCAACATCCCCTCCTCCATTAAGAAATCCTTAATCCACAAGGGGATTTCTCTCAACAGTATTCCCCTTGCACCTTTCGTGAAAATTTCCTATGCCCGCAAGAAAGACTGGTGGTTCTCAGTTGCAAATTCGATTGTGTATCCTTCTAGCATGTTGTTAACCTAGAAATCCATGGCTCGTGTGACTAGGAAATACAGCCTTTGGAGTGCTGCTAAATTTTTGGTATCCCATGCACAGATATTCTTGGTCCGATCCTAGAACTCTGGAGCTTCTTGGAGCCTCTTTATCCAGTGAAAAAATTCTTCCAGGAATTTAACCCAGAAAATCTCATATTGGTCGCTTGATCTTTCTGAATAAAAGATTACTTCGTGAGTGTTTTCCATCTATTTTCTTCTTAATTCCACTTCTTTCCATATGAAGGAATCACTGTTCCTTTCCCACCATTGATCAATACCAGATCTATGGATCGGCAACAACGTTCTCCCTACAAGTTCCCTTTTAACATAGGTCCTAGAAACGAAACCATTTTGTTGGCGTGAATTTGATTAGACCAGGGTCCTTCTCAGGTTACCAACAAAAAGTACCATGTAGTATAGAGCGTTGGCATTTTCATCTCCTCAGAAGAGAAGAAGTCTCACCTGAAGTGTTGCTGAGACAGTTTTATAGGGAAGGGTAGGGATAAGGCTAAAGAGGATCCATAGAGAAGTCAAAACTTATTCCTAGTTCTTGCGCAAGAGTCATTACTAGATCTGAACCATCTAAATGAAAGAAATGAACCTACTTATGTTGCTAGAAGCGATTAAACACAGAACCATCAAATAGAACTCATAAACCATAAATAAATGTTGTAATGTGCAATTAACCATACAAAGACACATCATATTTTAAAATTTTCTCCTTCTTCGTATTACCCTTGAGATCTTTCTCTGTTACAAACTGAAACTCACTCAGTAGGGCATATTACAGACTCTTTCTTGTCGTCTCTCAACTTTACAATAGGTATCAACAACTAATCCCAGAACTTGGGCGACTCTGATCAATATGAGCCAACACGACCTGACTAACAAACAACAAAAAAAACCCAACCCTTTACAATTATATTCAGCCCTATATATAGTTGGGTTGTGTCTTCCTTCTCAGTTTGCCCAATTTCTTATTCTGTTGCAACCGTTTGTTGCTTAGTTGTCGTTGTGCTGACTTCCGCAACTATTTTATGTTACTCTTCCTCCTAGCCTCTGATGAAGTTTGTGCAATTTGTGCTTAGTCAAAACTTGCATAGTTCCTTCCCAAAAATGAAGGGCCCAACAAATAAGTTATGATTGTTTTACTCGGAACACCTGTTTAAAACTAGTTTCAGGACTAGTCAAAATCCCTATATTCAACATAACGTATCTACAAAAGTACAATGACCCAAAATATGGAATTTCTACCACAGATACCTTGATATGTCTTCTTAAAAACCTCTGACTTTTTATATCTGAATAGTTTTAAAAACAAATTTATAGAGAAAATGGTAATATGACATGTAAATAACATACCTTATAAAAAGGCCAAAGGGGTTGGATCCAATGGTGGAAAGCGAGGAGTTTTTCACTGTTGGGCAAGGTTCAATTCTCGTGAGGGCTTTACCTGGAGCCATGGGGACACCTTGAGGTAGTGGTCGAACGTGTGGTTGCACCCAGAGATACTATAATAAATGGTATCGTGACCCGTGCACACATAAGTGGATCAAAGCCCACCCCCATGTCCTTCAACTTTTAGTCCCCGAGGTGTAGGACAGTCGGTGACGGAGTGTGTTGTTAAGCCACTCCGTGATGTTAACGTCACCGGTTCGAAACCTGCGGGGACAAAAAATCCAACCATGTTAAGGGTTGGTGTGGCTCAGGCCGGGTGCGATCCCCGGGTGATTTTGACGGCTTAGATGCCCCTGAGTCGCGGTTTCTCAAGCCACAGGTTAATCGCAGGTCCTGCACAAATTAACAAACAAAAAAAAAAACATACCTTATAAAAACTTCATCCTCCCTTAGATTTTTGGCCTTCTTTACTTCACCTGGAATTCTCTGCCTCCAACCTGTATTCTCAGAAGTGAATATACAAAAGTGATTTGTAATGGACTCTCCTTTACGTTATAAAGATAAATTTCTTAATCACATACAACTGCCATATAAATCATGATGGAATGCAACTCACATGCAACTTATATGTAATAATTAATTATCCCTCCAATAATTAGTTAGCCATGCAATAATTAATTTTCTTCTATTTACTGCCACTTTACTTTGACATGCAACTTTTCTCAAGGGTTGACATAAATGACAACCAAACTCAATAATTAATTATCCCTGGAATATTTAATTATCTTATGTTTACTGCCACTTTACTTCGACATCCAACTTTGTTAATGAAATGCAATAATAAATTATCCCCAAAATAATTCCTTTATATTTTTCGATAATTAATTAGTCCTTGCAATATTTAATCTTTCAACAATTAATATTTCAATAATTAATCTCTTGTTGCAACCACTTTGATTGGTCAACCTTCTTGATGACCTTCTAGAGGCTTTGAGAATATTCTTGAGGGTCCTCCAACTTCATATATCCATATCTCCTCAATTGTGAGGAACTACATGGCATACCATATATCACCGTAAATGGCATGACATGTAATATCCACCTATGATAGTCTTACCTGCAAGTATACCGACCTTCATTTATTTATTCCTTGATCAACTACGGTTTCCATGACCAACCTGTTATTGTATCCTCTCACATGGCACCTCTCAACTAGATGTCCACCATCACCAACAAATGATTCTACCAAGCATGTACCAAAGTCACCAACATACCATCACAAGATATGTGCTTGTACCATACCATGTACCAACATATACCATGAATCAACCATGCACATCAACACCTGTACCATACCATGTGCCAACCATGCACATCAACCATGTACATAAACCTGTACCATGATTTGTACCATAACAAATGTATACCTTAGCAATGTGTCAATATCAATGGAAGAACTCTAACACAACAACTAGATATCCAACAATCTTGTCCACATATCTAGGGATTCCAAACTTCCCCAATGGTTGACATCAATATCTAAGATCACTCTCCAAGGTTTGAGATCAATGAAAACCAACTGTCCAAAAATGTCCCCCTTTGGCATTGATGGCAACACATAGACATGGAAACACAATGCTCATGCTCCCCCTGTGACCATTGCTCCTCATCAATGTTTCTATCTCTCCCCCTTTGACATCAATGGCAAAGGGTATCTTCCATGGGGTTTGTCCCCCTGTCTTCATTGTATATTTTAACCTTGTACAATATTTACTGCAAACATATTGTTGGTAAAATAACAAAAACGATACAATGGAAAATACAAACATTACACAAATATTTTTCTTGGGACACCTAAAACTAGGAAAACTAACATATTTAATATTCTTTCATAGTGATACATTGTTTACAATACAATATACATATCGGAGCCAATTACATCCAAAAACCTAACCCAATGACCTAGATTAGTCAACAACAATATTTCCTTAATTGAAAATAGAAAACCATCGGAAAAAACCATGTGTCGAACAACCACCCAACAATGGACAAGAAAATCGAGGCAATATGAAAAACAAAGAAAAAATGTGACACGTTTCCCAAGGCCAAAAAAATTCTTGGGGGTGCTTCCCCCGAACCCCCATGTAGGGGGATTTTACCCCCAAAGGGGGGGCATAACAACCCCCTCTCAAAACCCTTTGCATGCCCTATGCAACATAGGCATTAATACTCATGCAAAGAATATAAAACATACCCAACATTCTCCCACTTGTTGTTTTCTTTGCATACAGAGGGTTACATGGTTACATAGTCAATAATCCATGGAAACAATGGCCATGGATCCTCTACACCAAGAGAACTTCTTAGTGCTCAAATATTTTGTTAATGAATCTGCAACATTCTTCAAAGTGTCCACCTTCATCAACAATACTTTCTTTTCTTCAACCATGTCTCTCACAAAGTGATATTGAATATCAATATGCTTTGTCTTTGAAGGATAAGTCGAGTTATTCACTAGAAAAATTGGACTTTGACTGTCACAATCTATCCTTAGAATTTGTTGTACCAACACAATACCTGAACACAATATTTGTAACCATATTTCTTCCTTACTTGCATGAGTGGTTTCCATGTATTCAACTTCTGTAGTTGAAAGTGCCACTATAACCTGTCTTTTTCTCATCCAACTTATTGCTCCTCCAAATAGGTTAAACACATACCCACTTGTATATGTCCTTCGATCTAGATCTCCATTCCAGTATGCATCTAAAAATCCATGTATATCCAACACTCTATCCAATCCTAATCTTCCTTGGTATACAAGCTATAGTTAATAGTGCCACGCAGATACCTAAAAAACCTTCCTACTGTTGTTCAATGCTCCTTCTCTCTTTTTGACATATACCTCCTCAAAACTGCCACTACATGTGCAATGTCCAGTCTAGTACAGACCATTTCATACATCAAACTTCCAATTTCACTCACATATGGAACATGAGACATGTTCTCCTCCTCTTCCTATGTCTTGGGACATTGATCCGCATATAACTTTACACCAATAGGAATAGGAACCTTGAGCGGTTTACATTCCTTCATATTAAACCTCTGCAATATTGTCTCGACATATTTTCTGTGATTTAACTAGAGTTTTCTCTTTTTCTAATTTGTTTTAATTTCCATGCCCAAAATGAAATTTGAAGCACCAAGATCCTTCATGTCAAATTTAGAGGACAACTGAGTTTTCACATCCTGGATAATCTCCTTGTTGTTTCCTATCAACAACATGGCATCCACATACAAGACCAAATAAATAAAATGATCACCAATTAATTTAAAATACACACAATCATCCTCTTTGATTCTTGTGTAACCAAGTCCCAACATATAAGTACCAAATTTTTGATACCACATCCTTGGTGATTGTTTTAAACCATACAAGGACTTTTTTAGCCTGTATACCATCTCCTTCTCTCCCTTCACAACAAATCCTTCTGTTTGCTTCATATAGATTTCTTCTTCCAGATCCCCATGTAGGAATGATGTCTTCACATCCATCCATTCTGCTTCAAAATCAATTGCAGCAACAATAGATAAAAAAAATATTATAGAAGTTAACATGGAAATAGGAGAAAAAATCTCACCAAAATCAATTCCCTCAACCTTGGAATAACCCTTTGCTACTAACCCAATTTTGTATTTATCCACTTTTCCTTCTGCATTTAGATTCTTTTTGAATACCCATTTTCTTCCAATGGGATTTCTTCTAGTCAACAAATCCACTAGATCCCAAGCCTCATTCGTATCCAGAGATTTCCATCCTTTGAATCCACTACCTCCCTGATAGTTCCAGGATCATCATCAGTAATAGACAAAGCAAAATTTGAACGGAAATATGATGGAGTATATCTTTCTGGTAGCCTTCTTTCTTGAACCGATCTCCTCAATACTAGAGTATTAGGGTCTTCTTCTTCTTATCCTTGTTCTTCTGTAGAGTCTTATTCATCATCCTTGAAATCAAACTCTATATTCTTTGGTTTTTCCTTACTTGGAAGGACTTCCTGTTTAACAACATCCTTCATTTCTCTAAATACCACATATTGGATATACGCTACCTCACTAGTTTATGGGTTCCAAATCTCATAACCTTTGAGACCATCTTTATATCCAATAAAGATACACTTTTTAGCCTTCTTGTATAGCTTACTCTTGTTTTCCTTTGGAATATGAACATATGCATCATAGACAAAAACCTTGAGATGTGTGAGAGAAGTTTTCTTACCAGTCCATACCTCTTTTGGAATCTTGTCATCTAGCACTGATGAGGGTGATCTGTTGACCAGGTAACATCCAATACCCACTTCCTCTGCCCATAATTGTTTCCCTAACCCGACACCACTGAGAATGCACCTTGATTTTTCCATCAGCATCCTATTAATCCTTTTTGCAACTCCATTCTGCTAAGGTGTATATGGAGTAGTCTCCTACCTTGCTATACCACACTTCTTACATAATTCTTCAAATTCATTCCAACATAAATCTCCTCCATTATCTATCCTTAACACCTTAATTATTTTCTTTGTTTGATTCTCAACAAGAGCCTTAAAATATTTAAACTTTTCAAAGACTTCATATCTCTTCCTGAGGAAATATATCCAAGTCATCTATAAATGAGACATAGTACACATATTTTCCCAATGATGGGACCTAAACAGGTCCAAAAACATCACTGTGAACTAGATATAAAATTCCTTCTTCCCTCATTGCACCAGAGGGGAATCATACCTGATTCTGCTTCCCATATACATAATGTTCATAAAAATTAAAATCCAGAAAGAATTTCGACAAACCTTAAACCATACCTTTACTGTGTAGTAGTCGAAGACCCTTATCTCTGATATGCCCCAGTCTTTGATGCCGCAGCATAACCTTTTCTGCAGATACTATAGGAGTTCTTTCTTCTTCAAATCCAATATCAAGAACAATGGAAATATTACACCCATCACTAATATTTATTCCTTGTATCTTATATAGAGTTCCAAATCGAACTCCCTTCAATGAAACCATTGCTCCTTGAACCATCCTGTAGGTTTCCTTTTCAAATATTGTTTTTACCCTTGTATCATCAATTTTTCTTACAAAAATCAAATTTCTGGCCAATCCTGGGATGTGTATGTAATGATCCCAAGCCAAATTTTTCGCTGGGAATCAATAACTACCAATGATTCGTTGATGTGTAGGTGTTTATTGAGTTATCCGGTTATTAAGTGCATTCATACAAGATTCATCCAACACATGAAGATCACAATACATTCAATATATAGAAGCACAAGCAAAGATATGACCTTTTATTATGAGCAATATGGAACCAATACAATAGATAGCCAATCTGGAACAATCCTCCGATGGTCGGATAGACAATAGATATGAGATGCTACAAAATGATCTGCTGATACAAAATAAGCCTCCAAAGGCTGAATAAGAAATGAAGATTAATACAAGCAGATCTGAATGCCAAGCCCTCCAGTTGAAGAGTGCCATGCTCCAATAGAAGGATGAAACCCTCAATAGCTCATCCCAACTGCAAGAAGACTCCAAATGAGCCCAAACCCTGTCAAATGATAGATATGGGTGATAGGAACACCCCTCTGAAATCTCAAGCTGAACGACCAAGGCAAACTCCTCCAAACTGTGATTCTTTTGTTGAAGTTGCGCCCTCCTGGATGCCTAGAACCCTAGGTAATTCGACCCTGATGAGAAAATACTCCAAATGCCCTTAAACTCCCCAGGAATGTATATTAGGCTATAAAGACCTTGTGGAATAAGTCTTAGACTCATATTTCAGATGAAGCTCTCTAGATCTGAGATTTACTGAATCCTAGGACGTCCCTTTTGTCTCCAAGACATCCTAATCTGAAGCAAAATATCTGATGGTGATAACTCTCTAGAAAATCCCTCAAAATGATGGTTGTGCTACTACAAATAAAACCCAAGTGACAGAATGGCCACAGGCTCTCCCGATAAGCTGGATCGAATCCTCCTCTAGGTGATGGTGCGCCCTTGCTGCAACTCAAGAACAACACGACCCTACTATCTTCTGAAGCGCTAGATGGAAATTTGCTGAGTGTAGAATGGTGTGGATGAGTATTTCATCCCCGAGACCAAGTTGTGGAACAAGTTGAGTGGGTCTTCACCACTGAGTTTCTCACAAGGGTTTGTACAACAAAACCCCCAAACTGAATGCTCAAGAGCAATAACAAGCAATATGCCAAATCCAGAATGACTAATAGGTGCGCCCGAGCCTCTTACTTATACTTTTCCTTCTAATTATTTATTGAGTTAGGTTAACTCCCAGGGTTAGCTTCTATTCTTTTGTTGAGTTATCTTTTACTCCTTTTATCCTTTTTCTTTCTTAAGTCAACTTAAAAATATAGCTTTAGTTTAGTTGACTTTCCCCCTTAGTGTGAGACTATGACCTAGTGGGGGTGCCCAAGCCACTGAGTCTCCTCATCACCTCTCTATCAAGAGGTGGGGGACATTACAGTCTCCCCTACTTGAAATTGATTGTCCTTAATAAATTCCAAACCTGTTTCTCTTACCACATGTGGCATCCTCAATGGGTAAATCCTTCCATTTGATCAGGTACTCTTTGATTCTTCGGTTTCTGAGCCTTTTCTCTCGAGCCTCTAATATCTCCTCTGGAATAAAAACAAGTTGTCCTTCTTCATCCAGGGGAGGTAATACCTCAATGGGTCTGATGTGTTGGTCGAGGGCTTTCTTAAGGCAAGAGACATGGAAAACATTGTGTATTTTTCTACCCTGTGGAAGCTCCAACTCATAAGCTACAACTCCTATCTTCCTGCTAACTCTATAGGGTCCAAAGAAACATGGTTGTAGTTTATCTTCTCCGCTCCTTTTTATGGAAGCCTGCCTATATGGTTGGAGTCTTAAGTAGACCAGGTCCCCAACCTCAAAAGTACAATCAACTATGTGCTTGTCTGCTTGGACCTTTTGTTGGTTTTGTGCTCTTTGTAGATGATCCTTCAGCTCCCTGAGAATGTCTTGGCTCTGTTGTATCTGTTGGGGTCCTATAATTATAGGCGAGTCGATTCTTCGACTGTTGATTTGGCGTTTTCCCTCGTGATGATGAAGTCTGGCTCAGGTGATTCTGTTTCCTCCCTCCATCTTTTTTCACTCGATCCCCCATCAACCTGCTGCATCCTTCATCCACACACTCCCTTGTCCTATTGCCCCATCGACTACTTTTCCTGCCTTCCTTCCCTGCATAAATGGACTTAGGATGAACAAAAAGAACAATAGGTTAGTTAGATTAAAATAATACTAGGTATTGATATAGTTAGTATAGGTAATAATTGAGTAATAAACGGCTAATTTAATAATTGATTAATTATTAATTAAGTTAAAAAACCTAAATTAGCAACTAAGTTAGTAATTAGAGTTAGAATGAAATTAATTAAAATAAATCATAAAAAAGTTAAAAATTAAATAAATTAAAAATAACATTAAAAACATTTAAAAAACAATTTAAAACAAACCAAAATATAAATAAACACAAAATATTAAAAAACATTAAAAAAGAAAAAAGTAATAAATTATATTAAAAATTAAAAAAAAATATAATATAAAAAACATTAAATAAAATACAAAACAAATTATATTATATAAACATTTTATAAAAAACAAATATTAATAAAATAACAAAAAAACAAAACATATGAAACGTAAAAACAAAACATATAAACATTAAAAAACTAAATATTAAGCTATCCTAAGTCCTCTACCCCATACACCCCCTCCCTACGTCACTCTTACATCACATCCCACTCACCCATCCCCCTCACGTCACTCCCACCATAACTCCCGCTCCTATTCCATACACTCGCGCCCCATCCACTTACCAAACAAAAATCAATGCACCATATTCAATTCCGGACCCCCCCGTGAGTTCGACATTTAACGAGGGGGGGGGGGGTCCGGAATCATAAATAAACCTCATACAAATTTGAACGGCCCGGATTTAAGCACCGAAATCAACGAACCAGGTTAAATTCTGGTCCCCCCCGGGCGGTCAACATTTAACGGGGGGGGGGGGGATCCGGAATACCGCTCTCCCGCCAAAAAACCACTTTCCCCAATTTTTGCCATTTTTTGCCCATTTTACCATGTCATCTTCCAGATCAGTTTCTTGGAAAATGGGGATGGAGTTTAAAAATACGAGAGAGTTTTTTTCTCAACACGGGCTGAGAAACAAAAACCTCTTTCATTTTTTGCAACGGAGTCACGAGAAAAGAGCATCGAAGACATCTTCAAGGCCTATTTTTCCATATTTTCCATTTTCCGTTTCAGTCCCGATCTTTCAGGAGCTGTCACAGCAAGCTGGGGACGAATTCGGTGAAACCGAAAGAGTTTTTTGTCCATAACATGCCCATATACAATAACCTCTTTCAGTTTTCTTCCAGGTGTCATCATCGAAGAGGAAATAACGTCTGATCAGACCCCTGTTTCGCAGAAAAATGGTCCGTCTTTCATGGCAAAAAACTCCAAATTTTGTGGGAGTGGTGGCTATTTTTGGCCGAGGTGGTTAAACCGATTCTGGGAAATTGATGAGGAGATCTATCCTATTTATTCATATGATTTTAATGTAAAATGGTTCGACCTGTGAGGGTCTTTGGGAGACTGTGGGTTGTGTTTAGCCAGGGAATGTCTCTGTAATTTTTAATGATTGATCAACAATGAATGTATTTCTTTTACAGGATTCCTGTGTGGTGATAGTGGTGGTGTTCTTCCTCTGTATAAGGTTTTTCCTGTGATCATTATGCTTGTTTTCTTTTTCTTATTATCAAAAGGAAAGTAATAAAGGCTGAATTTATCAGTGGATACTCTGCCTCTCTGCTTTTGATGATCTTTATGTTTTCTGCAAAAGCTTAGTTCAGGAATTCTTGACTGCTCCTTTGCCTGGATTTTTCCTCTTCTATTTTATCCTCAAATCGATGCCATCTAAACTTAATTCGATCCAATATTTCCACTACCTTGCCCTGTGAAATAACTTTGTCCAGATCTGATGTGAATCACATTTTTTAAGCACATACCCCATTTGCCCAATGACCCTCCTTGTTGTTCCAAATCAACCATTTAAAAACCCCAACTCATGTTCTTCATAACTAGCCTAATACCTCTTCAAACAAAGCTATATCAGATAGAGATATCCCTCTCTGAGTCTTGGAGGGCTAGATCTAAGACTCGAAGTGGTTTTGATGTTGCCTCTGTAACAGCCTTACAGCCTTAGGCAAATTACAGAGTGCTAACACACTCCTTGATGTGATTAATCACATCCTCCTTAAGGCCCTTCCATGAGAACCTCTCTCTCACCTGCCTGTACGTCTTACTGATTCCACGATGACCTGCCATTGGTGAGTCATGGTATGCCTATAATATCTTAGCCTTGAAGGCCAATTCAGGAACCAAAAAGATACAATCCTTATAGTAGATGAGATCATTTATAACCTTGAAATTATCATCTTGTATCTGCCCATCCAATAACTAGCATGCGAACTTATCTTTTGCATACTCCATCGCCAGATGGTCTTTCCAGTCAACTGATACCCCAGTCATGGCAAAGATAGATGGCCTCCTGGATAATGCATCAACCACTACATTGTTCTTCCCTTTGACAAATTCAATGTCAAAGTCATAGGCCTGTATTCTACTTACCCATTTTTGTTGCCTCTCATTCAAATCCTTCTACTCCAATAGATATTTGAGACTATTATGATTTGACTTGACCACAAACCGGGCACCAACCAAGTATTGCCGAAATTTGGATAGTGCCTGCATGATAGCCAACATTTCTTTGTCATAAATGTTGTAGAGTAACTCGGGACCCCTAAGTTTCCAAATCTCATAGGAAAGAGGGTGCCTCTTCTACATCAGTACAACCCCTATTCCATCCTCGGAGGCATCACACTCCAAGGTAAAAGGGAGAATGAAATCTGGAAGGGCTAAGACTGGGCATGTACTCATCACTTCCTTCATCTTGTCCATCGTTATTTGAGCCTCCTTGTCCCACTTGAAGGCTCCTTTCTTAGTCAAATCAGTCAAAGGTGCACACAACTGAGAAAATCCTTTGACAAACTTCCTGTAATACGTGCACATACCCATAAATCCTCTCAATTTTGTGAGTGTCTTAGGAGTAGGCCATTCCATGATGGCTTGTATTTTCTCCTGATGTACCTATACCCACTTTTCCCCGATGATGTGTCCTAAATAGAGGACCTCTATCATTCCAAACTCACATTTGGACTCCTTAGCATATAGTGACTATTCCCCCATGATTGACAAAATATAATCCACATGCCTGAGATGTTACTCCCACGTCTTGTTGTAGATAAGCAAGTCATCAAAAAATACCAGCAGGTACTTCCTCAACTGCTTGTTGAACACATGGTTCATACATGATTGGAACATAGTAGGGGCATTGGTTAAGCCAAAGGGCATCACCAAAAAATCATAATGGCCGTAGTGACATCTAAAAGTTGTTTTTGATATGTCTTCCTCCCTCATCTTGATCTGATGGTAACCAGAGCGAAGGTCAATATTAGTGAAGTAGACGGACCCATGCAATTTGTCCAACAATTCATCAATCCTTGGTATCGGATACCTATTTTTGATGGTCTTTTTATTCAATTCCCTAAAGTCAATGCACATCCTCATAGTGCCTTCTTTCTTCTTCACCAGCACTATTGAAGAAGCAAAAGGGATATTGTTAGGCCTGATGTGCCCCATGTCCAGAAGTTCCTTGATGGCCTTCTCTATCTTATATTTTTACTTCTTGGGATGTTTGTATGGTGTGGTGATAACTGGTTTGGCCCCTTCCTCTAGCTCAATAATGTGCTCAAACCCCCTATCTGGTGGTACCCCTGGAGGAATAGGCCCAAACACCTTGTGGTACCTGTAAATGATTTCTTTGATCTCTGGGGTGTAGCGAACCTTGCCCTATTAATCCATACGTGTCACAACCCTGCATTTGACTATGTATACTATCTCATCTCTTTGGAAGATGGCCTCCATCCTCTTGGCCGTGACTACCTTTGCAGCATTCCCTGTCATGCCCCAAAGCACTACCTTTCGTCCACCCTCCTCTATGAATGACATTTCCATAGTTTTGTAGTTGGTGATGATAGGTCCCAATGTGCTAAGCCACTAAACCCCTAGGATGATGTTGGTATCCAGAAGTTCCATGACATAGATGTCATGTGTCAGCTCATGTCTACCCAAGGTAAGATTCATGCCCGAAATGTATCTATCGCAAGGCATAGTGCCTCCACCTGCTACCTCCACCTTGAATCCTTCAAATTCTACTGTGGGTATGTGTCTCCTTTTCAATAAGGAGGAATTAATGAAGTTGTGGCAAGCTTCTCCATCAATCAAAACTGAAACCCTCTATCCTTGCAAGACCCCCCTCATTCGGAAGGTGTTATTCTTTGGCACTCCGCTGATAGATGCCAAAGAGGCCATACTATCCTATCCTGTGATCTGATCCTCTTCTGTATCAATGGTATTGGCCTCCATGTTATGTATCTGGCAGATTTTCTCTTCCTCCTTGTTGTATGAGGTGACCTCAATGTAGTGCACTTAACCACAACCCATGCATTTGTGTAATGGGTTCCATGGTTCTTTGCAAGTGAAGCAAAGTTGCTTCCTTCTCAATTCCCTCCTAGTGTTTTCATCCACTCTGCCACGGCCCTTGTCAAATCCTCTTGGGTCATGTCCTCCTAGGTTCATTGGAGGCCTTTGATCTCTTCCACTATTGTTAAGGGGTATTTTGGGTATGAATTTAGGTTTAGTAGTTGGACCCAAATCCCTCATCTTCCAAATAGCCTCCTATAGGTTGGTAGGCTTGAAGGCCTTTACCCAACCCTTTAAGGGTTCCATCAACCCTTCTGTGAAAAGCATCATGAGCCTAGTCAGGGACATATCTTGCACCATCACTGCCAACCTCTGAAACTCATCAATATATGTCTCATCTGTACCCATTTTCTTGAGTTGGGTGAGATCCCTGAAATGTAACTTAGGGTCTCCTTGATCAAATCTATCAATGAGCCTTTGAGTGAATTCTGTATAGGACACAATCTGATTGTGGTCGAGTGTGGTGAGTCCATAATGCCACCAGTCATGAGCCTTTCCATCCAAGTACATAGTGGAAAACTTGATGGCCTCCATCTCCCTCAGGGGGTTAAGTTGCAAGTAGGTATCCAACTTTTGCACCCAAGATTGTGATGTCATCTTGGCCATACCATCAAAGTATGGAATCTCGATCTTCTGTGCTCTTTGTTCAAACTCAAGACCGCCCCCGTGGTTCGACCTAGGTTGATTTCTGAACATGACTTGGCAATACTGATCTAGGGACATCTGTCTTTGAACCCTCATATCCAAACTGTAGTACTCCTTGGTACTCCTCGCCAATTTTTCCACAAAGTCTTCAACCTATTCTTGTTTCCCTTGCTCATCTATGAATGTGGGCATGTACGGCCTAGGGTTAGCCCTGCTACCCGAATGTTGGCCTAGTTGTTCGTCTGTGAATGTGGGAATGTATGGCCTTGGATTGATTCTGCTACCCATCTGAACCTGGGACGTGCCTCCTCCCAGACTTCCTTCAAATCTGGGGGCTTTCTCTGGGTTATATCTGATCTCCTCATGGACTGCATCGGATCCACCAGCCTCCTTATTCCCATACGTATTAGGGTCCTTCCCTTGATGGGTCACTTGCATCAGAAGTTTAGTTATCCGAGATTGGTTCTGGTTCATCTTCTGCAAGTTCTCGTCAACCTTCTTCAAGGTTTCCAAAATTTCATCCTGTCCCCTTCTGCTGGTTTCCTGGTATTCACCTAAGTGGTGGACCAAAGTAATTTCCATGCGGTTTATGGTTTGCTGGAACTTGTCAAATTCGGCTGCTAAGAAAGCCAAGCCTTGAGGTTCATGGTCATCCCCTGACCCTTCCATTTCGGTCTTTCTTTCACTGCTGGGTTTCTTCCTTAGACCCATAAAGATTCCACTATACCTATGCATGCGCTGATCCTTCCACATGTTTGGAGGATCGAAGCTCTAATACCAATGTAATGATCCCAAGCCAATTTTTTAGCTTGGAATCACTAACTACCACTGATTCATTGATGTGCAAGTGTTTATTGAGTTATCCAGTTATTAATTGCATTCATACAAGATTCATCCAACACATAAAGATCACAATACATTCAAGATATAGAAGCACAAGAAAATATCTGACCTTTTATTATGAGCAATATGGAACCAATACAATAGATAATCGATCTAGAATAATCCTCAGATGGTCGGATAGACAATAGATATGAGCTTCTACAAAATGCTGTGTCGATACAAAATAAGCCTCCAAAGGATGAATAAGAAATGAAGATTAATACAAGTAGATCTGAATGCCAAACTCTCCAGTTGAAGAGTGCCATGCTCCAATAGAAGGTTTAAACCCTCAATATCTCGACCCAACTACAAGAAGACTCCAAATGACCCCAAACCCTGTCAACTAGTAGATCTGGGTGATAGGAACACCCCTCTAAAATCTCAAGCTGAACGACAAACTCCTCCAAACTGTGATTCTTCTGCTGAAGCTACGCCCTCCTAGATGCCTGGAACCCTAGGTAATTCGGCCATGATGATAAAATCCTCCAAATTCCTTGAATCTCCCCAAGAATATAGATCAGGCTATAAAGACTCTGTGGAAGAAATTTCAGACTCAGATTCCAGATGGAGCTCTCTAGATCTAAGATTTATTGAATCCTAGGATGTTCCCTTTGTCTCCAAAATGTTCCAATCTGAAGAAAAATATCTGATGGTGATAACCCTCCAGAAAATCCCTCAAAATGATGGTTGTGCTCCTACAAATAAAACCCAAGTGACAGAATGGCCACAGGCTCTCCGATAAGATGGATCGAACCCTCCTTTAGGTGATGGTGTGCCTTTGTTGGAACTCAAGAACAGTACGGCCCTACTATCTTCTGAAGTGCTAGATGGAAAGATGTTGAGTGTAGAATGGTGTGGAGGAGTCTTTCATCCCTGAGACCAAGCTGTGGAACAAGGTGAGTGGATCTTTCACCACTGAGTTGCTCACAAGGGTTTGTACAACAAAACCCCCAAACTGAATGCTCAAGAGAAATAACAAGCAATATACCAAATCCAAAATTACTAATAGGTGCACCCCAACCTATTACTTCTACTTTTCCTTCTAATTCTCTATTGAGTTAGGTTAACTCCCAGGGTTAGCTTCTATTATTCTGTTGAGTTATATTTTACTCCTTTTATCCTTTTTCTTTCTTAAGTCAACTTAAAAATATAACTTTAGTTTAGTTGAATTTCCCCCTCAATGTGAGACTATGACCTAGTGGGGGTGCCCAGGCCACTAAGTCTCCTCATCACCTCTCTATCAAGAGGTGGGGGACATTACAGTGTAGAACACTAGGTAGTGTTCTAATCATTCAATCTATGAGACTCAACTTGAAATTTCCTCGACCTATGATTCTGGTTTTTGAGTCATCACCTGGGATAACATTACCTCCATCATACCTTTCATATTCACAGAACCACTCCTTATGGGGAGTCATATGAAAGGATGCACCTGAGTCAACTAACCATGCCTCATGATGATATGCATGTGTGCTTGAAGAATCCAAGCACACATCCTCTCTTTCTTCCTTGGAGGTCTTTTCTTCTATAGAAAGAGATTCTTTAGATCCCTTCTTTTTCTCAACTTTGGATCTACACTGCTTCTTGTAGTGCCCTTCTTTTCCACATCTCCAACATACCTTTACAAAATTTTCGGGAGATTTATATATACCCTTAGACTTAGATCTCCCACTTTAGAACTTAGATCTATTTCTTTCCTCGGAGCGTCCTCTTGCAAATAATGCATCTGTTCTATCTCCTTCCATATTCTTCCATCTCATCTCCTCTGACAACAAGGATGAGACTACTTCATCAAACTTCAAGGCAGTTGTATTACTACCTATGGCCACAACCAGACTATCCCGCGATTATGGTAAAGAACACAGTAAATTGATACACTTATCTTCATCTGAAATTTTAGTCTCAACAGATACTAACTGACTTACCACAGTATTGAAGGCGTTCAAATTCTCTACCACTGAGTCTCCATCTCTCATCCTCAGATTATACAGCTTCTTTCTCATGAATAGTTTATTTACTAGGGACTTAGACTGATACAACTTCCCCAACTTATCCCATAAATCCTTGCTTGTAGCTTCCACTGACACATTCAGTAATATTGAATCTGAGAGACACAGTCAGATTGTGCTCTTTTCCTTTTTATCCAACTTTTTCCAATCATCTATTGAAGTTCATGTAGGTGAAGTACCTGTATCTACCATGATCCATTGATCTTTTTTCCACCAACAGATCTTCCATCTTGAGCTTACACAACTCAAAACGTTTCCCATTAAACTTCTCGATCTCCATTTTTTAATTTCTCGCCCTTTCTTTTCACCTAAAAAATCAATACCACATATATCCCACTGTAAGAAGGCTTATCACATTCCCGATCCAAACCCTTGACCACAAAGGTGTCCCCCTGAAGCCAACAAATCTATGATACCAAATGTAGATTTTAACCTTGTACAATATTTAGTGCAAACCTATTTTCAATAAAAGAACAGAAAATATACCATGACAAATACAAACATTACACAAAGTTTTTTCCCCTGGAAACCCAAAATAGGGAAAAATGAGCATATTTTGTATTCATTCATAGTGATACATTGTTTACAATACAATATACATATAGGAACCAATGACATCCAAAACCCTAACCCAATGACATGGATTAGTCAACAACCCTAATTCCTTAACCGAAAATAGAAAACCATAAAAAAAAACCATGTGTCGAACAATATCCCAACAATGGACATGAAAATCAAGGCAACACAAAAAAATGAGGAAACAATATGGCACCTTTCTCGAGGCAAAAAAATTTCTCGAGGGTGTTGCCCCCAAACCCCCACGCGTGGGGATTTCGCCCCCCTGCAAAGAATATAACACATATCCAACACTCATGGCTCTATTATTCTCTCCCCCTTTGAAATCCTACTAAAAGGGGTAACTCTCTCTCTCTCTGGGGTTGCTCCCCATGTTTGAGATTTCCTTGGGGATACTCTCCCTATCTTTACTCTTATGATCTCTTCTTTGACTATTTCTCTCTCCTTGAATTCTCTTCAAGATTTCATGTAGATAAAATGTAGGTCTTCATGTACCTACTTCCATTTGGAGTTTTTATCCATTTGTTATTCCTCTTGTAAATCACTGACATATACAAAATCATTCGAAGTTTGAGCATTCAAATATTTCGTTATAAAAAACATCCAACTATCTCTGAGTTAGTCTCTAAAAAAATATGTCCTAAACTCATGCTGTCATCCATTGACATATATCTATCCAATCCCTCCTAATGTCTTACGAATCCATCCATGTCCAGGTGACCCATACTGATCGTGACTCTGCTACACATTTGTCCACAATACTTACCCATATATAACTTCATTATTCTGAAGACTTATTTGAATCCATTGCAACTTATCATTACATACCTTCATCTAAAATTGAAACATCTATTCCCACTGGTCTACTCAATCGCAAATCAAACTCTACAAATCTGCAATGTTCTGCAATGAATATATCCCTGCATGAATATGTCCTCTATGATGAATATATTCCATCTTATACATATCAATGATTTCCATGATCTACCTTCTAGTGGTTAAACTTCTTCTTGAAGGAAATTTCTATGATACCAATTGTTGGAATACTGAGAGGGGGGGGGGTGAATCAGTATGCACATTTTTATCACTTTTAACCACAATATAAAATATTCAATAATCAGAGAATATAAACATTAACTTTATCAGTTACCATTCAAAAGTTTATAATCTATGTTTAGTATATCAACAATGCATAATAAAATAATCACATATACACAATAAACCAATATTTATGTGAAAACCTAATGCAGGAGAAAACCATAGAATGATTCTCTTATATGTCAGAAGAAATACATTCATAGGAAGCACCAACTTCCCAATTTTCGAGCTCCAACTAGAAGGAGGCTTCAACCCCCTATTTATATGATAAAACCTTAAGGAATCTCCAACTCCCTAATTTTTTTACTCCAACCGGAAGGAAGATACAACCCCCTTTCCTTGCCCCATCCAACCACCCTAAAATATAAATGTAGATCAATCTGTCACTACCACATCAACCTATCACCGAACTAATATGCCATCATTGTCATTGTCAACCTGTCACTGTCAACCTGTGACAACAACCTTTGGTCTTGTATCTAGCCTGGTGTATGTCATCACAAACCTACATACCTTCTTCAACTTCAAAAACATGAAAATAACATCTTCATCAACCTTTACCTCAGTCTCATGGGAATAGTTTTGGATTAGCCACAAACCCTAACTTTCAACAAGAAAAATCTGTACCTATAATGAATAAAGGTCTAAAACGTATACCCAACATTATTCAATATGTCTTCTAAAATTCCTCCAAGTTTCACTCCTTGAATCATTCTTGAAAAGGATTTATAAAGAAAATGGCATACCTTGTTGAATTCTGGCCTATCTTAGAGAGAAAACTTGTATGACATGCCACATGCTCAATATTTGATATATTATTCTGAAAATCACACACTAGAAACTCTGACCTTTAATATTTCCATTTCAATTGGTCTCACATCATTTTTATTCTCTATGCAGAAGTTATGAATATTTTACCCAGAACACCACTTTAAAACTAGTTTCAGGACTAGTCAAAATCCCTATATTCCACAAAGTGTATCTCCAAAAGTAAATGACCCATAAGCTTCAATTTCTACCATAGGTACCTTGATATGTCTTCTCAACAACTTATATTTTCACTATCTAAATCATTCTAGAAAAAAAAGTTAAAGTGAAAATGGTAACATGACCTGTAAATAACATACCTTAGAAAAACTTCAACCTTCCTTGGATTTTTGATCTTCTTTACTTCACCTGGAATTCTCTGCCTCCAACCTATATTATCAGAAGTGAATAGACATAAGTGATTTGCAATGGACTCTCATCTATGTTATAAAGAGAAATTTCTTAATTACATGCAACTTCCAATGGAATGCAACTCACATGTAATAATTAATTATCCCTGTAATAATTAATTATCTTCTATTTACTGCCACTTTACTTTGACATGAAACTTTTCTCAAGGGTTGACATCAATGACAACCAATCTCAATAATTAATTATCCCTTCAATAATTAATTATCTTCTGTGTAGTGCCACTTTACTTCGACATGCAACTTTGTTAATGGCATGCAATAATTAATTATCCATGCAATAATTAATTAATCTCTTTCGATAATTAATTAATCCTTGCAATAATTAATGTTTCAAAAACTAATCTTTCAACAATTAATCTTTCAATAATTAATCTCTTGTTGCAACCACTTTGACTGGTCAAGCTTCTTGATGCCCTTCTAGAGGCTTATAGAATATTCTTGAGTGTCCTCCAACTTCACATAGCCATATCTCCTCAACTGTGAGGAACTACGTGGCATACCATATGTCACTGGAAATGGCATTATGCATACTATCCATCTATTATAGTTTTTCATACAAGTATAATAACCTTAATTTCTTTATTCCTTGATCAACTACAGGTTCCATGGCCAACCTGTCACTGGATCCTCTCAACTAGATGTCCCCCATCACCAACACATGCCTCTATCAAACATATACCAAAGTCATCAACATACCATCACAGTATATGTGCCTATACCATACCATGTACCAACTTGTACCATACATCAACCATTCATATCAACACCTATACCATACCATGTGCCAACCATGCACATCAACCTCTACCATGATCTATACCATAAAATGTGTATACCTTTTAACAATGTGTCAATATCAATGGTATACCTCTAACACGACAACCAAATGTCCAAAAATATCATCCACATATATAGGGATTCCAGACTTCTCCAAGGGTTGACATCAATGAAAATCAACTGTCCAAACCAACTGTCTAACAATATCCTCCTTTGTCATTGATGGAAACAACAACATTGATGGAAACACCATGTTCATGGTCCCCTTGTGACCACATATCCGCATCAATTTTTCTATTTCTCCCCCTTTGACATCAATGGAAAAGGGTATGTTCAAGGTTCATATCCTCTCTCCCCCTTTGACATCCTGGGAAAAAGGGTAACTCTCTCTCTCTAGGGTTGCTCCCCCTGTTTGATATTTCCTTGGGGCTTCTCTCCCTGTATTCACTATTTTGATCTCTTCTTTGACTATTTCTCTCTCCTTGACTTCTCTACAAGATGTCGTGTAGATCAAATTTCGATCTTCATGTAATTACTTCCTTTTGGATTTTTTATCCATTGGTGCTTCCTCTTGTAAATCAATGACATATATAAAAGCATTAAAATTTTTAGCATTCAAATATTTCATTATCAAAAACATCCAACTGTCTCTAGGAGTTAGTATCTAAAACAATCTGTCCTAAACTCATGCTCTCATCCATTGACATATATCTATCCAATCCTTCCTAGTTTCTTATGAATCCATCCATTTCCATGTGACCCATACTAATCGTGACTCTGCTACACAACTATCCAAAATGTTGATGCAACTGTAACTTCACTATTATGAAGATTTCTCTATATCCGTTGCAACTGATCATCGCATACTTGCATCTAAAATTGAAACATATATTCCCACTGGTCTGCTCAACCGGAAATTAGACTCTACAAATATGCAATGTTTTGTAATGAATATATTCCTACTTGGATATGTCCTCTATGAATATCTACATCAAAAAGTGTACCAATGATATTCCTTATGTCTTGAAATAGATATTTTGCATACCTACATGAAGATGTATTATGAAAATTAGTTCCTTAACCAACCAATATGTCATAGGGCATCTTGTAACTCTTCCATTGAACCACTTTGAATCAAACATCTGTAACACCACTCTGAAACACTTCATGGAGTCTGAAGGATAGATCTATGAATTGTAATAGTTGTTTCATAGACTCCCCCTATTGGATATTCATATTACCTAGGATTCTCCAAGTCATATGGCTCAAAACAATGGATGGATACTCCCTAATGCAGAGTAGTCTTCTTCTTCATTTGCCGATCCATCATCTTCCTGAATTTTGACACTTTATTCCTAGATTCTAACATGTTCTCTTCTGCATGTGGATTCATAATGATCTCATACTAATATGTATCTTGAGAGTGATATTTATGGGACTTGTTCTTCCTTTACCTTCTCTACAATATGATCTTGCACTATTGTGGATTCTGACAATATGATCCTCGAGACTTGTTCTTCTTTCGCTTTCTTTTCTAGTATTTCTCATACTATTGCAAATCTTGCGATCTCTGGAACTTGTTCTTCATTCATCTTCTCTTATTTTATTTTCCAAACCTTCTTATTCCTATTATCAGTGTTTTATTTCATGGATGGCTCTATCACGCTTTTTCAACTTCGAGCTATTTGACCATAATTGTTGCATTTGTAACATTCAATATTGAGAGGATCCACATAATCACTACTTGCTTGAAAATTTCTTCCATATGCTCTACAGTCTACAACTTTATGTCCAAAGTTAGAAAAAATAAAAACAGTTACCATAAAAGAAACTTTGATACCTGGAAGTAGATAATCCTCTATATGATGTAGTCATTTTGAATGCATGCCTTGGCTCATCACGATCATAGTTGAATCTTCTTTGTTGTTTTAAAGTAGATGGTATTCTTGAAAATGTATACTTCCTCTTGGAGTCTTATTGACCAATATTCCTTCCTTCAAGTACTTCTATGTAACTCTTAACCTTTTCTTCATTCTTCCTTTTCGGTAACTTGTGACATTTCTCTTCAAATTTATTTATCAATGATGTAGATGCTTCTTCAACGTTTTTACTAAGCTTGATAACTTTTACTCTCAACATGACAAATTCTTCTTCAAGCTTCTCAACCTATTATTTTTTTTTCATCATTTGATTCTTCATGACTTCTTCCATTCTCTTTGCCTCTTCAAGTTGGATCTTCAGGGAGATGATTTCTTATTCAAGTTTTCTTTCTTGTCGAATGAATTATGCTTCATGATTCTTTTCCTTTTCAATCTCAAGATTGTCTTCTATTTCATTGGGATTTTCTATCTCATCACTTCCAATCTTCAAATAATGGAATTCAATTTCAATATGTCATTATTCTTCACAATTAAAGAAAAAATACTCACCTCTGTTGACTTCTTCATCATCTGATTTTTCACCTGCTTCATTTTATTTTGTTTCTTGCCTTGTGTAAATATCTTGTAGGTTGTACCAAAGCTCTTTGGCTGATCCATACTATCCCACTTTGGTTTTTACTGAATCAGATAATCCTTCCATGATAAAATCCATTTATATCTTGTTCATTTTCAATTCCTTCTTGGTTGTAGTCTTCAGAGGCTTATTTGTAGTTGTGTACCCTATCTCAATTGATCACCAAATATCACATCCATGTTCTTGTAGAAATGGTTTCATTATGTTTCTCCATATTTCATATTTCAGACCATTTTGACCATTGAACTATGGTACTTTTATCTTATACATATAAATTATTTCCATGATCTACCTTCCAGTGGTTAAACTTCTCCTTGAAGGAACCTTCTCTTATACCAATTGTCAGAATAATGAGAGGGGGGGGGGGACGGGTGTGAATCAATATGAGCAATTTTATCACTTTTAACCACAATATAAAATCTTCAATGATAAGAGCATATAAACATTTACTTGATCAATTACCATTCAATAGTTTATCATCTATGTTTAGTATATGAACAATGCATAATACAATAATCACAGATACACAATACACCAATATTTACGTGGAAACCTAATGCGGGAGAAAACCACATAACATTTTTATTATATGTCATAAGAAATACATTCATAGGAAGCACCAACTTCCTAATTTTCTAGCCTCCAACTGGAAGGAGGTTTCAACCTCCTATTTATAGGCTACAACCTGAAGGAATATCCAACTCCCTAATTTTCCAACTCCAAATAGAAGGAGGATAGAACCCCCTATCCTTACCCCATCCAACAACCCTGAAATATAAATGTAGACCAATATATCACTACCACATCAACCTGTCATAGTTCCTGTCACTTGACTGATATACCATCATTTTCAATGTCAACCTATCACCACAACTTGTCCCTGTCAACTTGTCACAACAACCTTTGATCTTGTATCTGACCTGGTGTATGTTAAGCCCTAATATTGGCTCATTACCCCTTAATTGGGGCATATTAGATTAGTAATTTTATTTTATTTATGTCGGCTTTAGGCCATTAGTTGTAATTTAGATTAGTAATGTTATTTTATTTATGTCGACTTTAGGCCATTAGTTGTAATTATACCTCCT
>ML780189.1:911980-923263 GCA_009831015.1 Picea engelmannii | reverse complement strand
CAACATGCTTCAATTTTTTAAGATTCTCATCTTCTTGTTGAATCATTTCTACTTTATGATTTTCTTCTTCTTCATTGTCATCTCTTTCAATCCTTGGATGAGGACATTCAAATTCAACATGTCCTACTCCTTTACAATTAAAGAAAAAGAACTTACCTCTATTTTCTTCTTTGAAATCTGAGGTGTTGTAATCTTCTTCAACTTCTTCTTCTTCTTCTTCTGCTTCTTCCCTTGCATAAAGGTATTGTAGCTTGTCCCAAAGCTCTTTTTCTGATGCACATGATCCCACCTTGTATTTCATTGAATCTGTCAATCCATATAGGATGGTATTTATTATCAGTTTGTTGTTCCTTTTTTCTTTCTTCTGAGCTGCAGTCTTTGGTTTCTTCAAAGTATTATATCCTGAAGCAACTGAGAACCAAACATCTTCCCCAAGATCTTTCAAGTAAGTTTCCAGTCTATTTTTCTAGTATTCAAAATTTCTTCCATCAAATGGTGGAATCCCATTTGGAATGTTGTCTTCCATTTCTTCTTAGGATATTCCTTCTAGTGATTAAACTGTATTTAAGGTAACCCACTCTGATACCAATTGTTGATACTAAGAGGGGGGTGAATTAGTATCAAGTACAATTTAAAACATTTTTCAACTTATACTTAAACCATTCAACTATATCTAATGAGAAATGAACAATAGTATAATAGTTACACCAATACACCATAATACACCATGCACAATATATGAGAAATAATCAATAGTTTATTGTTCAAGGGAAGTAATGACTTCCAAAGGTAGCCACAACTTCCAAATGTAGAGGGAGGGATAAACCTCCAAGAGGAAGATACAATCCTCCAATATCAAGAGAGATTTGAACTCTCCATCCTTTCCCCTTCCTTCCACCCAAGAATATATGAGAGATAATAAAACTTTACATTAAATCATCACCATCAACCAATCATCACATAGAACCTGATAATGCTTCCTGACACTTCTTCAATTTCTGCAATTCTTCAATTCTTGGAGTACTCTGATCCTATAGATAATATTACTCAATGTATTCTCTAAAACTCCTACAATTTTCACTACTTGAATCCTCCCCAAAAAGAGGTTATAGAAAGAATGGTAGACTTTATTCAATTATGGTCTGTTCAGAAGACCCAACTTGTACAACATTCCACGCGCTCAATATTTAACATCCAATTCTGAAACTCACACACAAGAAAATAAATTCCATACTCTTTCCAATGGAAGTGGTCTCATTTCATTTGGATTCTTTATGAATAAGTTATGATTGTTTTACCCGGAACACCTGTTTATTGACTAGCTTCAGGACTGGTCACAAACCCTATCTTCCATAGAGTGTATCTCCATAATTATAGCTAATCAAGAGCTGAAATTTTTACCAAAGGTACCTTAATATGTCATCTCAATACCATAGCAATGTCACCATCTAAATCGTTCTAGAAAAAAAAAGTTATAGCAAAAATGGTAAGATGACCTAAAAATAACATATCTTAGAACACATCACCAAAAGACTTCATCCTCTCTTGAAATCCGGCCTTCTTTTACTTCTTATTCCCTTTGAAATTAGACTTGTATCAAATGAATGTATAATGATGTTTATTTATACCATTTATGTCACTTCCTTTTAACATTAGGGCTGACCTGACACTTTCTTATTTTGTAATTCTTTTCTTTAATTATTTCCAGGGCCTACATGTACTTCGTTCTTCAGTTCACTTTGTCATCTTCAAAAATTCATTTCTCCTCAACCATGAGGATCCACGTGATGTGCCACATACCACTGGAAATAGCATGATGTATACTATCCATTCATGGGTGTTGTATATGCATGTGCATTGTCCTTCATGTCCAAATACCTTTATCAATATTGCGGTCCAAAACCCATGACTAGGGTTGACATCAATGACAACAACCAATCTTCCAACACTAGAGAGAGAGCTTGTACGTCATGCCACATGCTCAATATTTGATATATTATTATGAGAATAGCATAAAAAAAAAAAGTCTTTTAGTATTTCCATTGAAATTGGTCTCACATAATTTTTATTTTATATGAAGAAGTACTTATGACTGTTTCACCCATAACACATGTTTAAAACTAGTTTCAGGACTATTCAAAATCCCTATATTGTATAGAGTGTATCTCCAAACATACAAAGAACCAAACTCTGAAATTTATACCATAGGTAGCTTGATACGTCTTCTCAAAAGCCTCAGATGTTTTCTACATGAATCATTGTATAAAAAAAAATTCTAGCAAAAATGGTAAGATGACCTGTAAATAATATACCTTAGAAAAACTTCATCCTCCCTTGGATTTTCGGCCTTCTTTACTTCACCTAGACTTCTCCGTCTCTAACCAATATTCTCAGAAGTGAATACACAAAAGTGATTTTCAAATGAATCTCCTCTGTTTTATAAAGATAATTTATTAATGACAAGCAACTTCCATGCAACTCATGATGGAATGAAACTCACATGTAACAATTAATTATCCCTCCAATAATTGATTATCCATGCAGTAATTAATTATCTTTTATTTAATGCCACTTTAATTTGACATGTAACTTTTCTCAAGGGTTTAAATCAATGACAACCAATGTCAATATTTAATTATCCCTCTAATAATTAATTAATTTTTGTTTATTTCCACTTTACTTTGACATGCAACTTTGTTAATGACATGCAATAATTAATTATCGCTACAATAATTAATTAATCTTTTTCAATAATTAATTAATCTTTTCAATAATTAATCTTTCAACAATTAATATTTCAATAATTGATCTCTTGTTGGAACCACTTTGACTGGTCAAGCTTCTTGATGACCTTCTAGAGTCTTTTAGAATATTCTTGAAGGTCCTCCAACTTCATAGACCCATATCTCCTCAACCGTGAGGAACTACCTGGCATACCATATATCACTAGAAATGGAATGAAGCGTACTATCCATCTATGATAGTATTTTCTGCAAGTATACTGACCTTCATTTCTTTATTCCTCGATAATTCATGGATTCCATGACCAGCTTGTCCCTAGATCCTCTCACATGGAATCTCTCAACGAGATGTCCACCATCACCAACACATGCCTCTAACAAGAATGTACCAAAGTCACCAACATACCATCACAATATATGTGCTTGTACCATACCATGTACCAACATGTACCATGCATCAACCATGCACATCAACACTTGTACCATACCATGTGCCAACCATGCACATGAACAACACTTGTACCATACCATGTTCCAACCATGCACAACAACCATGTACATCAACCTATACCACAATCTATACCATAACAAGTGTATACATTAACAATGTGTCAATATCAATGGTAGACCTCTAACATGACAACCAATTTTCCAACAATCTCGTCCACATCTCTCAGGATTCCAAACTTATCCAGGGGTTGACATCAATCTCTAAGATCACTCTCCAAGGGCTGACATCAATGACAACCAATTGTCTAAACCAATTTTCCAACAACCATGACTCGAGAAGAAAAAGACAATTTTTTTTACCAAATTGGAAATATGGAAAAGAATCTGGATGAGGTGGAAAATAAGATGGATGAAAATAGGAAAGATATGGAAAATAATATGGATGAGGTAGAAAATACGATGGATGAAAACAATAAAGATATGGAAAAGAATATGGATGAAAATAGGAAAGATATGGAAAATCATATGGAAAACAAGACATTATAATTTCAAAAATTCATGTCTTCCATGATCTTTTATGCTCTATATGAGATTTCCCTAAAGGAGATATGGAGATCCAAGGAAATCATGAAAATAAGAAGAAAAATGGTGTTGAGGCTCAATCACAATTGGGGAGCACAAATACTGAATTTCAGAGTCATTCATTGCTTCAAGATTGACGGAATCAAGGTTTCAATGTGGCACCAATGAACTACTTCATTCCAAACATCAATATAAGGATGTTTTATGGAAAATATCCTATAACATTGATATTCTTTATGGATAAATTCTTTGATCTACACCAAACACCAAGATTACAAAAGGTACCTATTGCATCCTTTTATTTAGAAAATGATCAATTTGTGTGGTATCAATGGCTTTGTGAAAGAAAAGATAATTCTATTATCTCTTGGTCCATTTTTACGGATGAATTGATATCACATTACGGGGATATTAAGAGAAATACATTAGTTAGTCAATTGATAAATATTAAAAAAAAAGGTCCAATTACATAGCACATTCAATAATTCCAAAATCTCAATCTTAGGGTAAAGAAATTTCCTTAGGATAATTTGTTATATATATTTATGGGCACTTTAAAGGACAAAATTCAACATGAGGTGCATCTCTTCAAACCTAAATCCCTAGAGTGATCTTTCAGTATGGAAAGGAAAGTGGAAAACAAAAATATGGCTACTAGAAGGGTGGCCACTTGTAACTATAGAGAGCACCATGTTAACTCTCTTAAACTGACAAAGTGTACACCTCAATTAATGGATGAAACAAGATAAAAGGGACTATGTTTCAATTGTGACAACATGTACAGTAAAGGGAATAAATGAAGTGAGATCAATAAATTATTATACATTGACTATGAAAAGGAATAAGATAAATAATTGGAACCATAAAAAACATTAGATCTAGAAGATACTACTCCGACTATATATTTTCAGGCATTGGTCGAAATTATTACTCCAAAAACCATCAAGATACATGGATACATAAAAAATAGAAAAGGTAAAAATATTGATTGATTATGGTATTACCCATAATTTCATCAATTACAAATTAGAAAAAGGTATCGATTGATTTGTATATCCAGCACCATATTTTCAAATAATGTCTGTAGATGGAGGTACCATAAATCATTTTGGGAAGTGCCATAGTATTAATATCAACACGGGTCCATCCAAATGGGTGGTGTTGATGTTGTATTAGGGGTCCAATGGTTACAATCATTGGGAACCATGGCCCTTAATTTTCAATATCTTTTCATGATATTTTACTCAGATGGAAAGGAAATTGAGCTTAGAGGTATCCACGGGAAGCCCTTTATGGTGATAATCTCTAATAGCATGAAAAAATTACTCAAAAAGGGACACCATGGTGTAATTTCACAATTATGCTCACTCGATTTTCAAACATCTATATCTTATACTCCATTATATATCCACATAGTTATCAACATTCCAAGGTATTTGGTGAAATGCCTATGGGTTTACCACCTACTCAAGATCATGACCATGATATTCAATTGTAACCAGAAAGTGTACCACCTAACATTAGGAATTAAATATATCCATATGCACAAAAGATTGAGATTGAGAATATGATCCAAGAAATGTTAGAGATCGACATCATTCAACCTAGAAAATGTTCTTTCTCTTCACCAGTGGTGATGGTTAAAAAAAAGGATGGTTCATGATGTATGTGTCTAGATTATATACAACTCAACAAAATGACCATCAAAGATAAGTTTCCTATTCCTATCATTGATGAATTATTAGATGAATTAAATGTAGCAATTTTTTTTTCTGAGTTAGATATTTTGGGGGATATCATCAAATCACAATGAGGCACAAATACATCCCAAAACAACTTTTATAACACATGAAGGTCATTGTGATTTTTTGTTCATGCCATTTGTACTTACTAATGCACCTTCAACATTTTAAATCTTGATGAATTCTATTTTCAATACTTTCCTTATAAAATTTGTGTTAGTATTTTTTGATGACATACTAATCTACATCAAATCTTGGGAAGAGCATGTACACCATGTTGAGAGAATATTACAACTATTGGAAGAACATCAACTTTATGAAAAGACTTCCAAGTGTTCCTTTATGGTTCAAGAAGTGGAATATTTGGGTCATATTATATCACATGAAGGTGTAAAAGGGGACCCTAACAAAATTAAAGCTATGAGGGAATGGCCAATTCCCAAAACCTTGAAGAAACTTAGAGTATTCTTAGGATTGATTGGATATGACCACATGTTGTCAAGAACTATGGTCAAATAGTAGCACCTCTAACAACATTATTAAAGAAGGAAGCATTTGCTTGGATTGAAGAAACAACCCATGATTTTGAAAAATGTAAGGAGGCTATGTGTACAACTCCCTTCCTAGCCACAACTGACAATACAAAAACCTTTATTATGGAGTGTGATGCCTCGAGCCATGGAATTGGTGCATTGTTAATGAAAGAAAGAATCCCCCTTTCCTTTGAAAGAGAGCAACTTAAAGGAAACAATTTACTCAAACCCATTTATGAAAAAGAAATGTTTTCCATACTACATGAAGTTCAGAAATGGCACCCTTACCTAATACGAAGACACTTCAAAGTAAAAACATATCATTATAGTTTGAAGTACTTATTGGAGAAAGGACTATCTTTAGAAGAGAAACAAAAATGGGTTACAAATATGCTAGTTTATGACTTGAAAATTATCTACAAAAGAGGAAAAAATAATGTTGTGGAAGATGACCTTTCAAGAAAAGAAGAAGAAATAGAAGTTTCACTATGTGTTATTTCTATTCCGCACTCTAATTGGGTGGAATAAGCAAGGATATAATGGAAGAAAGATCAAGAGGTATGAAATATCATTCAAAAACTACAAGAGGACCTAAAATCATTATATAATTTTGTATGGAAGAATGATTCACTATGGTATCATGATATCCTATATTTATTTAAGAATTCCCAACTAAAATAGAAGGTCCTTCTAGAATTTCACATTTTTCTTATAGGACGACATTTATGACTCTTGAAAATGTACCACAATATCAAGAAGGATTTTTTCTGGGAAGGTCTTAAAACTGATGTTCAAAATTTTGTGTATGAATGTTTGGTTTTCCAATATAATAAGGGAGATACAATCAAGATGCTAGGTCTACTACAACCATTAGCTATACCAATTCAACATTGGGAAAAAGTGTCAATGGATTTTATTACAGGTTTATCCAAATACGAAGGAAACACTGTCACCATGGTGGTAGTGGATCGACTGACAAAGTAAGCCTATTTTTTTCTCTCTTTATCATACTTTTAAATAAATTACATTAGCCGCAACATTCATGGAAGTAGTTCAAAATATACATGGATTCCCCAAGATTATTGTAAGTGACAGAGATCCAATTTTCATTGGAAATTTTTGGACTAAATTATTTTCTTGTTTGGGTACTCAATTGATTTACAACTCATCTTACCATCCTCAATCTAATGGGAGGACTACTATTGTAAATAAATGTCTAGAAGGATATCTTAGGCACTTTGCATATGATAAACAAACACAATGGATCAAGTGGTTTCCCTTGGTGTAATGGTGGTACAACACATCCTTCCATACTTAATAAAAACTATTCCCATTTCTGGTACTTTATGGATATCATCCTTCATCCATTACATCACCCTTGAGAGGGAATACAAAGGTTCAAGAAATGGAGGACCATATATGGAACCAAAAATAGGTTCTTAAACTATTTAAGGACAACTTGGTTATGGCACAAAATAGGATGAAACAACAAGCATATCAACATCATAGTGAAAGGGAATTTGAAATTGGGAATTAGGTATTTCTGAGGCTACATCGATACAAACATATGTCCCCTAACTAACAAAAAAAATACAATAAATTAGCACCCAAATATAATCCCCCCTATAAGGTTTTGCAAAGGATTCGAAGTATGTCTTACAAATTGGAGTTTCCTCTATCATCACGTGTACATCTAGTATTCCATGTTTGTTTCTTAAAGAAGGCCATTAGAAACAAGATCCAAGTCCAAACTGTTTTACCAGAGATTAATGAAGAAGGGAAAATCATACTAGAACCATAAACAATAGTTAAAATAAGGATTAAACGGATGATAAACTAGGAAATTACAGAGTACCTCATCAAATGGAAGAACCTACCAGTAGAAGAGGTGACATGGGAAGATGAGTTCTTCTTGCAGAAGCACCTGTGGTTAGTCAAGTGTTGAGGAAAACACTTGTTTGAAGGAGAGGGGCATGTTAAGCCCTAGAAAAAGCCCCATGTTATGTATAAAACCCCTCATTAATCCCCTTATTGAATTATTACATTTCTTGTGTTATATTTGTATTTAGAATAGAACCCCTTCATTGTACACGTTACAATTGTACCATTTTTCTCCTATATATATACCAACGATACCTAGTCTTAGGATCACCATATCTAATCTTGTATATTCAATATATTGTAAATGGAGTTTTCCCCCTTGAAGTGGACTATTACTCATTGATTTTGTATCATTTTCGAGGCATCAGTTCATAACGTTAAGTAATTTTTTGAAGCATTGGCAACCATTTTTTTCTTAGAATATACACTTAAGCTTCGAACACTTCAGTTGAAAATGTTGAATTCTAAATATGATCCATTCATTAATAAGGGATAAATAGATGTCGTTGAATTCAAATATGATCCATTCATTACTAAGGGATAAATAGATGCTTTAATTCCATAACTCCTTCAAAAACAATCCTAATTCTACCATGTTTTCTCACTGCCGGTAGATTATTGGCTAGATATACAATAGCTATTTTTTATTCTTGTAAAATTAAATTGTTGGTGAATGTTTCTTCCTTTCATAACTTTAAGGGACTATAAAAAACTCAAGTGATTTTCATATTATGTGGTTTTGTGCTCACCTTATAATTTGAATCTTAGCACACATGAAAACATAAACTGGTGAATGGGATGCTAATTAGTGTTACACTTAAATGAATTTTTTTGAGATATAATTATGAACAAAGATTGAACATGTACATCTGGCACATGTTTGAAAACTTAATTGATGGTCTAAAACCCATAAAAAATTCACTTCTCTTTGAAATGTTGCATTTCTTGAATGCTAGTATTCATAGGTTGGAATTTATTTTAAAATATTTTCATAATAAATTGTGATGAGGAGTATGGTCAATATGGCATGAATTCATTGGATACAGCAATGATATAGTACAATGGTTTCATCACTTTACATTTCTTTCTTTTCTACAGAGTTAGATCTATGACTAAACTTCCCATTGGAATGTGCTAATAACTCAAACTAGATCATTTTTATGAGGGATTTAATCAATGTTCCATTCCTATGATAAAGAAAAGATGATAAAGATTTCATGATTATATCATAAGTGTTAAAGTTATTCTTTTTTAGATGATAGTTTTGGGAATGCTAATAGATATGGTTCATGTAACAAATACACCTCACAATGATAATTATCATTAGAATTTGCTCATGTCGATATGTTGATGATACCATTTTCTAAAAATATATTTGAGAAAACTCACTACAATTTGACATTGGAATACACATAATCCATCCCTTTAACGCATAAACTTGAATTGATAAATTTGGATGGATGGTTCACACTTGAATATGGATTCTACAAATGTCTATGTAGAACTCACAATAAAAATGTCTATGTAGAAATCACAATTTTTTGTAAGTGAATGTATTTATTTTCAAATCCTGAGCATTCTTTAATATTTACTTTGTGAATTGGTAAAAAAATATGCTACACTCAGTTTGGTATCCAAAACAACAACATATTATTTTTCTACTTTGCCCATATTTGGTTGTTGGAAAGATGTTTTAAATGATGAAATAATTCTATCTTCCACTCATGATGGTCTATTCTATATTCTAAGTGAAACAAACGTTTAAAGTACTTTGGGATTATGTAGGAAAATTCCATCCATAAAGTTTGATAATTCTTATGAGTAGGATAAGTCTATGTGTCGAAAATAATAATTGTACTTCTAGACACTTATATTATGTATAGAGATGGATTTGTAAGATATGTTGTATTCAGTTTCAAGGAGGTGATATACCAACACTTGGTTTGGCATACTAGGTGCACCTTACTCTAATTTGTAGATTATATTGGACCTATTTCAACTTGGGATGATTGTTAATGTATGTAGCCATTAAGCTTGATCACCTTGTAGAAAAAGATTATGACCAATAAATTTGAGCAACATTTGATTGTGTTTAGTACTTTGAAATTTGACATATGCCTTAATTTTTTACTTTGAAATATTTTGGAAGATGCTCACCAAATCGAAAATCATTAAAAGAGGATTTAGAGGCATTTTTAGCATTAATTTTTAATTTAGTAGACCAATGGAAAAAAATTATATGGCATTTGGACTTGATGATTTAAGTCATACCATTAATTCCATTAACAACGTTTCGTGGAATTCCATTACTAAGTAAGAATACTTTACTTGATTGTGGTGGATTTAGTTGATTAGGACTTACTTGAAGGTTAGTAATGTATTAAACAAAGGAAGTCCTATAAAACTTTAGCAAATTGATAGGGTGATTATACTTATCCTCTAAATTGCCAACCCTCTTGTTGAAAGAAGAGGAAATGATTGTCAAAAAACAATCAGTATCTTGATGACACCCTAGCACTCATAGTATTGACGACCCAACCTAGGTTAATAAAATTAAACCAATATATCCATGGGATAGATAGATGTTTTGATAATTCATGCTTTAGAGATAAATAGATAGTATTCACTATGTATTTATGCAGGTTAGTAAATTTGATTTGTTGATGAATCATGATAAGAATGCTCTTGACATTTACAGTGCATGTGAAGTGTGTTGAGATGATTATCATTTTCATGATGTTATGTTATGATGTTATGATAACACGTAGTTCCATCTCTTATGTTGATGCAATGTTATATATTGAGGTTATAATTCATATTGTAATATCTCATGTGATGACATGATGTACTTGCATAAGCATGTGATAATGATGTTGTATTCGCATGGTGACATGCAAGAGTTAGCATGTGGATTATTTATTTGAGATGTTGATATTATGACTAATGCATTGATTGCATGTTGTGAGGTGGTGATTTTCAAGTTATCCACCAATGGGTTGGGAGTGTTGTGTAATGTCCCCAACTGGTCTAGGTGGGAATATTGTGTTTTCTATCCAGAAATTGTTATTTCTACTTGTGTGAATGTGCCAAACACTTATATTAATGGTGATTACAAATATTTTTTTCAAATAGGAATATTTTCAAACATATTGCATGCATCCATTACACAAAAAATAGAGAAAATAACCATGGCATATTATTATGGATGGAAACTCCCAAAATATCAGCAATACAATGATATCTAAGGGTTGTAATAACAATTGCAGGATACTCCTAAGCACGCAAATCTAATGGATTCCATGCAGTTGCAAAATATACTACTAAAAAAATAAAAGAAAATATGGAATGATGTCA